>JAUESI010000010.1:6979809-7033652 GCA_032275145.1 Synergus laeviventris
ATTCACTCTAACTATTCTCAAAACCTTGAAAATATTACAATTTGAATTAATCTTTTTATATTTTAAGTGTTCGTTTTGCTCGAGTTTCTTTTATTTAAGTTTCCTAACGAAACTTGAAATACAATTTTATTGAAAAGAAGTCCAATGACCCGAAAAACAAAAATAGAATAAGCTGCCTGTTGCATGCATACTGCACCGGTACTCCGCTAATGTATTGCTTTTTGATTTTAATTCGGTTTTAACGACTTAATCCCGTCGTTACCGAAATGGCCTGAGAATTAGAGCTGGTAGTTGTAACTGGAGTGTAGCTGGAGTCTCGGGAGCACGTCTCTGGAAGGATCGGCCCTGAACTCGTGCTGACTGGTGTTGAAATGGTAGGGGCCATGGTACCATGGTACCATGGTAGGGGTTTCATGGGGATTTGAGGGGAATAAAGAAAGAGAAAGAGATACTCTTACACAGGACTGTATCGAGTCAGGGCACTTGAGTGTTCTTCTAATCATGATTAATAAGTAAAATAGTCCGGAAATTAGGTTTCCTGATTCCAAAGTCTTGTTAAATCAAATAGTATTCCACTTTGTTTCTGCTAACGAGATGCTTATAGAATTTTGAAACCCTGGAGTATACAAAACTCAAAAATGACGTTTATTTCTTCAAATTGAACTGTTACAGATTTCAACATGGATTTCCCAATGAACGGTTTATTTCAAAGTGGCTCTTGATTTTTCCACCATTGGTACATCTTTTTTAATCATTACCCAAAAATTTTGTTTTTCGTTTTCAACCATTCTTGAGCCTCCTAAAGGGTGCTCGCCCCTGCTCTACTAAAGTACGCCCCCGCCCATATGTTTCTCTTTCTCCCCTTCCTTTCTCCAATTCTCGTTCTCCGGTTTCTGTTTTTTATCCCCTCTGCTTCGTTACTACTTCCTCTCCTCTTTGTGTATCTTTCTCTTTTTAGCTGGCTTTTTCCCCCACAGACTTGTTCCTTCTCACTCTATCGTGCCGTATTGGTACACAGCCGCTGCTTTCCGGCCGGCTTCTCAGCTATATTCTCCGCACTACTTCCTCGGCATTCTCCGACTGCTCACTGCATGTTAACTGTTGCAGCTGCACTGCAGGCGCAACGTGAAAAACCGTATCTCGATTTTTCAGCTTGTTTTTGGATTTTTTCAACCCCCAACGATTGTCATTTTCCACCCACAATTTAGAATTTAAATTCAAACGCGGTACTCTAGTGATCCTGACATTGGTGGAAATTACAAACGTGCTGCTGACAGTTAGTGGACCGGTTTCTTTCCCGTTCTTTCTTGAAGGATATCAACATTTCTGATTTCTTGATTTAAAAAAAAAATCAGTTGACACTAGTGCTGTGCCACGGAAGAAAAAATGTTTTGTGAAAGGGAGTGAAAATATTTGAGTGCTGTGAATATAGAATTGAATGAAGGAAGTAAAGGAGTAAACAAATATAAGTGAAATATAATAAATTTTTGAATTAAGTTACTGGAGAAGAGTATTGACAATTGCATACAAATTAATTATAGTAGATTACTATTACAAATTAATAACACAAAATATAATATCGCGAGTTAATAAATGTCTGCTTTATCGGGCGAGCGGATCTATTTAATTGCCATGGACGCGTGATCTGCGAATTTCAGATGAGGAGATATATCCTCGTGAGTGTACGAAATTGAAGGTTTTATTCAAGAAAGCTGCACGTCATGGAGTGGCTAAGACGACAGGATGTCAAGGACCTACCGGAAGTTTCCCTCGGACCAACACCGGAAAACAATGACGAGTGCTATTTTGAGGACGATGGATCCATAGATGAGGGCATGGTACGTTTTCAAGGATAGATGTCTTACATCTTTGTCCGAAATTTGTGAAGCGTTTTAAATCAGA
Organism: Synergus laeviventris; assembly: GCA_032275145.1. Lineage (NCBI taxonomy): Eukaryota > Metazoa > Arthropoda > Insecta > Hymenoptera > Cynipidae > Synergus > Synergus laeviventris. The sequence continues at coordinate 6,981,712 of JAUESI010000010.1, forward strand.
GGTCAATAGCCAAGAACGTAGATCGTAGTCGTAGAATTCAAATATCATCATGGCTCTACGATTAGATTCCTTTCAAACTTTTACACCTATACTTTCATCTTCGTTAGATCCCTTTTGTTTAATTATCCGAAAGATATTTTTTATTTGTCATTTAATTATAAAATAAACCGAATTTAGATTTGAAATCTAAATTTCCCGCCTTGTGAGCACTGCAAAGCTTGTGAGTTTCATCGCTTGGAGGGTCTATTGAATTTTGCACGGAGCGAATAATCAGATAAATTTCTCTCTATTATTCGTATTTTTTCCGCCTATTATACATTTTTTATATTATTACCATGGAAGTATCTTTCCTTTTATTATAAAGTCTTTTCTTGTTGCTCTAGATCTAGAGAATCGAAGCGCGCCTTTTTCAAGAATGTTGCAGGGGTCTTTCGTTAACGAGTTCCCTCCCCCACCTTCATGCTCCCTTTTCTTAATACTGCGGTTGTAAGCTTTGAAGATTCTTACACACGCTGCAATATCTCTGCGTTCTACTTCGAGATGCTGCGAGATTATTATTCTTTTCTGCTCCTCTTCTTACTCTTTCTTCCGAGTGAAATTCGATTCTAATTTTGTTTCTTTTTTGCTAAATAAGAACCTGGAATTGTCATCTGCAAAATAGGGGGTAAATCGCTAAATTATCCGTGTGATGATTTTTTACTTGGATTCTATTGAAATATTTAAATCTGACTTATTTTCCATAAATGATTTTATCATTTTATCGTAAGGAGTAGATTTTCAATCGGCTTGATTAATTACATTTGGCTTGTTAATGTTGGGAAAAGCTTGAGAGAAATATTCTCTCTGCGACCTGCAATGCCCTAAGGATAAATATTTTATTCAATGCAAACTTGCCTTTGTGTTTAACTTCTCGAGTTCATGGTTCTATAATCGCCTTTATCGTGTAAGGCACTCGAGCTTACGTATACGTGTATTGTATACCTTGAATCTATACATTTGCTCGTTCTACAGTATTATTTTGGAAGTGGTTTCTAGAATTACTCTTGGGGTACATTATGAGATGCAAGTACCTATACTCGTAGACGTAAGACGATACACGTGTATTGCCCTCGGCGGCTCACGATATAATAGATATAATCTAGAAAAGATTTAATTTTAAAAATACATTTAAACATTATTTCAATAGTAGAAAAGTCGATCCTATATATTAGTTTCCTAGACTGAAATAGGATTACATAGAAAAATCATCCCCATTCAGAATCTCCCCTCTAGAAGTAGATTGATGATTCTCTTTGCTGAATGATATTTATCAAGGAGTGGTTTTCACCTCAAAAAGATGAACTTTTCTGATAAAAATACAAACCGTTCTAGAATCCTCAGGAAATGTGACAACGTCGCGGTCTAGCCATGGATGATTCAACGTGGCAGCTGTTTAGGCGCTTTCCAGATAAGGTTTCCGTGGATCTACCAAAATTAAACAAGAAACTTTAATTATCTGATTGTGAAACCCCTAAAAAAACAATTCATTAAAAGGGCTTTGAATTCTTCAAAAAAAGACCCTCAATTCTTCATTTTTTACTATTCTCGTATTCTAATAATGATCTGTGCAGGTTATAAAAACATAATTTTTTCCCCTAATCTTAGTGTATTTTTGATATGAGTATTACATGGGTATGATACAATCTGGGCACCCGGTATTATTTCAATTGGAGAGAATCTGCTGTGCCGACTCGTCCGCTGTGAGAAAAGGGAGCCAAACCACCCCCCGCAGGGGATGAAGTATGACTCATCCGTACCGCCACCCTTGCTGGGTTGGCTCAGTGCTTTTCGTGCCAGGAGTTTCTCAACCCTCCGTTCGTCCCAAATCTCCCGACTCCAGTCACTGACGAACCCAAAAAAAAAAGATAGGGTATTATCATAATTCGATCCGTCGAGTCAGTCTGGTTCAGGTGTCAATCTAAATATTATATACACACCCTACAATTTCAAAGCGAACTTTCTAACTTACCTCAGTCAAATTATCAGCCTCCGAAAGGATCGATAAATTATGGGGTGCTAATTCGCTTCCCAGCTCGTGATTCATTCTTCCGAAACTCGCAGTTTTTTCTACTCTTTTTGCAAATGCTAAAAATATCGTTCTAGGTTTTATTATACATTTTTTTAATATTTTGGTCACCTAATATATTAAATAAATAAATACCTCGTCAGGGAATCAAAATGAAATCATTGAGCTTGGTTCGTAAAGGAAGAAATGCAGATTATTAATTTCACTGCGTCTGCATTTTTAATTCCACTTCAAAAATTGTATATTTCCATAATGACAATATGAAAGGCATCATTAAGAGGCAAAATGTACGCGTGGATAAATGTTCACGTGGATGCTGGGGATGGAATTAATCTCATTATTTTTTCAAGCTCTCCTTCCTTTTTTTTTAAAGACTGGAGGAATCACAGTCGGAAAAACGAGCACCTGCCAGTTTCTCGCCTGAAATTTGATCCTGATCTAAATTCGAGATTGCAACTCGATCAGGCAATTTTATTTTGGTTCAAGGTATCAAATTTTTTCGTCAGTAGGCTCCCCTTCCAAAAAAGAAGTAATAATCATGTTTTCCTTTGACAGAAAATATTTTTTTCAAATATATGGAAAGATGTATCTTATTAGACAAAAATTAAATTTAGTTTATTCTTTTATAATGTGACAAATGTAGTGACAAACATTATTTTCACTGTGTTTTCTTTGCCATGAATTGAGAATATGAAAGCAGTTTGAGTCCTTGGAAGTTGCTTTTATTACACTATAGAGTCGGAGTTATATGGAATGGTTTGTGCAGCAACAGAGGCTGAGACCATTTGGCTAAGTCGTTTCTGCAAAAAGACATTTGCTGCGTGGGTGAAGGGTTATTATTGCCTGGCGCCAGGCTGGAGGGATCCTCGCGTGCAAAGATTTTCGCACGTCGGTGGACTTTGGTCTGCATGAAAAAGGAATATCTAAATCCTTTGTCAGGGATTTGGTCCACTCAGGATTAAATCCTCAAAGAAAACATGAAACCCTGATAAAAATGCAGATATCCTTTTTATGTTTGATCATGTCACAGGCCTTTTATATCTTGAAAAATAAAAACAAAATGTTTCTGGACAAAACATCGTCAGTACTTTTAGTTTATTATTTTTCTACAGTTTTTAATAGTTCAAATTTATAATTCTGCAATAATTATAGCTTTTATGAAGTGTTTCACACTCTCCGCTTTATATATGATAATAAATTCTCATTAAAAGCAACTTTTCACGCAGCATCACGAAATTATGCCACAAAAGTGCACTTTCCATGCATACAGGTGGAAGGTTAGTGATGTACGCTTGTCATTGAATGGACACATGCTGGTGAGAGACATTTTAAGGGGTGAGAGGCGTCAACAATGCAGTATACTCGTATATTTGAAAATTATGCGTAGACACGCGTCACGCCGTCGCGCATACAATTCACCATATTTCCGGAAGCCACGACTTTCGAATGTCCGAAGAATATGTCATTACACACCATTTAACTAATTTTACAATTTATTTAGTCTTGTCCAAGATGTCTCTCTTGTTAATTTACCGACAGAGGGTATATCACTCTGCGTTCAAGTAACACTATCAGAGGGAATAATCGATATCACTCGCATGTTAGTAGAAAGTTTCGTGAAACTGTAACAGAGGGTTTGGCCCCAAAGTTCAAAGCTGACAAAATTTAATCAATTCCAAACAAATTTTCCTCAGGACATTTGATTGGGAAATGCGGACTTCCTCGAATATTCGTAAAACGATAAACATGTTGTTTTGACACTCGACTAATGTTTACGATGTTTTAAGAGTTCTTTTGTTATTTTTTTTCTAGTTTGTCGAACTAATTCCAGAAGTTATTTTATAACGAGGATTATTCCCGTTATGGGAGTTTGATGGACGTTTTTCATAATGTACTTAACGGGTGCAATAAAAGAAGAAAGCTTAATCTTTTGGGTCTCGTCATGGTAAATCGCGTGAGTCGAATGCACGTGCATCGAAAATAATCGTCCCTCCAGTACATCTGACACCGCCCTTTTATTATACGAATGCATCAGGTAGACATGCGTCCGATTAATCCCTTCACAGGTCGAATTTGGACTTTATACGAGCCGATTTTCGTCCAACAATATCAGCTTAACCTTAATCTCAATACTAGAAAATAGAAACTTGATGTGTGAAAAATGTTTTTTCATCATTTTAAATTAGGGATCTTCTAAACAATCAGGTTAATAATGGTATGTTGATAGAAATGAGGAACATAAGGTTTTACTCCAATTTCATTGGTATACTTTGAGCACGCGCCACACCTCGAGATTCAAATTTCACCCTCATTTATTTCACACCCCTGTGGGGCCCTGTTGAACATATAAGGGCACCACCCACCTATTTCAGGATCCTTTGGGTCCTTAAACTAAAGGGCAGCTGCTTCCTTTCCGATGGACCAACAAATCACGAGTGGTTGGAACTCTTTGGCCGGAAGCGTCCAATCGCAAAAGCCGTTTCAATTTTTTACGACAGCTGCTCGACATCTGCGGATTACATTCTTACACGTACGGAGTATGACCCACTTTTCTAACCAAACAATAAGCGTGACTTTATACTCTGCATTCGAGCACAGGGTAAATTTCTCACCTCGAGTTTCAACAATGTTCACTTCTGGTTTCTGTGAAAGCCATCGAGTCAGTGAATTTGTAATGCAATTTTGTAATAGAGTAATAACAGAAAACAATATAGGAATAGTGAAGCATAATTTTTAAACTGAATACAATTTTTTGCATCCGAAATGACTGAACTTGAATATATTGTTCACTGAGGATCTCAGGAGAGAAAATAAGGGATACGTGGAAAAGAGTCATACAAAAGAAGAGACACCCATGAAAGTGGTTATTCTCTTGCATACGCACACCCATTAAGGGCACGCGTGACGAACAGCAATCAGTCTTCCATTCAGTATCAAAAGGATGAGAAAAAAAATGATGTCCTCTCTTAAATACGAGACAATGAGAATCATCAACAAAGGATGCATTATTTAAAAAGCAACATTTTCATTTAAAAATGAGAATGTAAAAAAAAGGACTCTATTTTAAATGAGAGTGACAAAAAAAGTCTTGAAATAAACGTGCGGTGAAATTTCTTCTTTCAACCTTCCGTCTAGTTTCTGCACTTGCACAAAAATCGACGAAGGTGGCACATCTTCCACGAATTGGCTAATAATAAGATTCGGCGGCACTTTTGAGAGTAAGATGAGAAAAAGGTAACTTTCTCATTTGAATAAAATAAATCTAGAAGCGGTGGTGGACTCAGGGGGTCTTCTTTGTCGCGGTGTGGTCTCCGTTCGAGTTTTCGAGAACCAAAGTCACATGGGGGCCCAACAGGCCCCGATCCTCATGACAAATGGCATTCCAGGGGTTAAGGGACTGCTAATCAGACGTTCGGAACTTTGCGCCTTAGAAGCTGCTGTCATTTTCACTGTGTGGCATCAGTTTGTAGACGGAAGTTAAGTGGACTAACGACTCACACGAAAGTATAGTAGAAACCTATTCGTTATTTGATTGTATAACTGTATCGTCCTTGTGTCGACAAATAATTATTTCCCGTGACATTTTCGATTTCACATCGTTGACTCGCGTAAGTTCATCGTTAGGAATTCCCTGCTAACACATGCAGTGATTCATACTTCTACTATAATAGTCGGACGTCAAAGGGAAAGGACTGCTTGAAATTCCATGCGACATGACAGAGATCACTAATGTAGGTCACTGTTTCGTATGTATTATTGGTTATTGAGTTATTATACACTGGAAATGTTCATTTGTATATCAAGTTTATAATATTACCATGTATAATATAATGTCTAATACAATATTAATAGTATAAGAATTTATATTTCTTTTTCTACAGGGCATTCCTTTGCCTTTAATAAAGGGCAACATTCACAAAAAAGGGACTGTCGATGAAATGTCAAAGTTTCATTATAGCAGCATGATCGTATCGCACCTTTTAAATATTCATGTCGCATGTAGGCCGGAATAATACGAAATGAATTCTCCTGTCAGTAATACAATTGCAATCGCAGTCAAATTAATTCACTAAATATATAAACCTGCAAGTGTTGAACGCCCATAAAAGTTTATACCTTTTTTATTGTCTATATATTATATTTTTATTTTCCCATTGGGGAAATAATTTCATGTGTCCTATTTAAGGACCCTCACAACTGAGTAAACAAACGCCACATTTTATGTAGGTCAACACCTTGATAGCATTCATCCTTCTTCGGACTGAGGGAAGGTTATTGATTTTGAGACAAACAGTTTTGAGGATATATATATTTCGACAATAGGAAGTGAAACTTGGCCTCGAGATTTCGTGCCTCGAGTCTCGCGGTAAATGCCACGACCAACCCTGGTGTTCTCAGGAACAACAGGGCTTGCATTGTGGGCGTACGATACAACACAAACAACGGGAACTAGTGTATGTCAATTTATATGTATTCTCCATGTACATTTATGCTGATGAAAGTGTATCATTCGTCTGTGTAAGTTATAAATTATCCCTATGAAAGGAGTTGGCACGAGCCCTTGGCTCTCTGTAGAAAAAGAACTTTCTGGGCTAAAGATTATACTGGAATAAAGGCTCTTTCTGGACATGAGAAAAAAGAACCACGCCTCGAGAGAAAAAAAATGAGAGATCTGTGGGTGTTAAATAAGCTTCAAGATTTCATGTCGATATAATCACAAAACATATTTATGCAATCTTCGTTTATTCCAAATCACTTCATTACAAAATACATAATTATTTCAAAAACAAATTTATGCTCCTAAACTTGATGATTAAAAGAAAATGAAAAGACAGCATGCCACGTGTATGGTATAAAATGTGGGTTTGTTCAAAATCGATAAAAGAGAAAAATGAAGTCTTCAAAAGTGGGTCAGGTTGACCACTAACAGTTATTCTCTCTCATTAGACAGGGTGTCATTTTATGAGGGTATACAAGCCGCCCCCTCGAGCCTCGTACGATGGTGTTTGACGACTCGAATGCACCCTCACACCTTCGACAAGACCCGTTCAGCCACACCCTTCTACACTTCGTGGGTGGTGTGCTTACAAATAGGCACCCTTACCCTCCGACCCAGTGAGTAAAATAAGATTCCTCTCTCACCCCACCGTGGTTCGTGGCGAAACCGCCATTCGCTTTTTCACCGTTGTTATGTTTATTGAATTGGACGTTTATGGTGAAGTGAGAGGGAAGAAAGTGCTATATTGTGAATAAGGGCTCGCAACCAGAGGCAGAAAAAAGTCTCCAATTGCTATTTGTGTTTTCACCCCTCACTTTCTAGCAACTCTTCCACAGCTCAAATATTACTATTTTTTTCTTATATTTTACTTTACTTCTATTTTCTATTAGAAGAGAGAATCAAAGTATGAAGTTCTGTGCTTCTTACGATCGACGAGCCTCAGGCATTGTCGGACTTATGCTACAGTTTATTATCGCAGACGATTTTGAAGTGCAGCTCTTTTCATTCTTCAAAGCTTTCGCAATAGTTTTAGCTTTAAAAAAAAATGAATTTAGTTGCGGATGAGCGCCTCGAGAATCGTGACGGCAGCATGTGACATTACAAGGTTTACGAGGCGAGAATCTTGGCCTGAAACATGGTCGTTCGTCTGCTAGCTCAATGGCTGACTTTTGTACTTGAATCATGCCGCTAAGAATATCTCGAAGAGGCGACGCTCTAACGCACTCAGGGTGCCCATGAAGTCTACTTTGATAAATATAGATCTGATTTTCACATTTCACCGTTTTCCTTCCCCCCCACTGCTTTTCACCCCCTGTCGCCCTCACTCATTCGAATAATCCTCGAGAACTTCAGCTGTGATTTTCCTTTCGTTTCTCAGACGCGATTCAGCGTGACGGGTCTTTTTGGCTTCTCACGTTGACATGGATCGACTGTGACGTAAATAGAAGTGTTTCTAGTTTGAAAATCTAGAAGGTGTATCTAAGGAGAAAATCTAGAATTTGAGGGTGGAGATTAAATCTGGTGCTTGTTGTTCAAATCGGATGACTTTGTACGAGATAAAAGCCCTTTTAATATAGTCATTCGAAGCACGCTTTCTATAGGGTAATTAAATTAGATACGACTTTTGTCTGTTGAAAATCACTTGATGGAGAGTCGTTAATGAAGTAATTCTGATACCCCGAAGAAATATATGGCCTTTCGGGCTGGAAGCAATGTTCTTCCGATTAAATATAGAGAACACCCTCGGTTCCTTGCTCTGAGAGACAGGAAACTGGCGCCCACCGATATTTTAGTACGGCTGATTTATTTCCTCGTGGGAGCATAGTGTATTACGTGGGAAGTTCCACATGACATTCACTTTATCCTGGATTCGTGTTCATCAAATGATTCGTAAAAACACTAATTTGCTTCCAACCCTCACATTATTCTTCTTTAATTTATGAACCAGCTTAAAAATTTAATTTGATCGATTTATGAGAGTATTCACTGTAATTTATCGAGAGGAAGGTTTTAATCGAGATTTCAAGTAGAGAGAGAAGCAGATTTCTGCATTTTTAATTGTATTCTTTCAGTTTTTCATTTTTATTTTACATCGTTATATTTTTCTTTTTCTCATTCTTCGACATAACGATGGGGCAAGCGAACGGAACGTCTAATGGAGTTTCCAGCGTAAAAACGATCGGAAATGAAGCTATATTTATCTCGAGAACATTCTGATTAAAATGCGTGGAAATGCACCAGGACGTGGTTGGCTAGCAGGCCTGAACGAACGGAAGTAAATTGCGGCAACAGCAGCCACCCTGATCGACGATCTAAGGAAAAAGATGACAGCTCGCTTTGAACGCTGTTCCCTGGGACGTGATTCGATTTTTCAAGAGTATTAGATCCAAGGCCAAGAGTGTCAACTAGAAAACCGTTCATTCAGTTATTATTACACTTTATTTATTACTTTTTATTCCTTCTCAAACACGTATTGAGAAAAAGTATTGAAGAAAAGTATTTTCCTTTTTAAGATATTTTTTTAAACCTGACATGAAAGTCTGCAGTTTGATTTTTTCTCACGGAGATTGGGAGGTTAACCCTTGGAATAGAATCGTTTGAGATTATTGCTCAATTACCGTCATGACAGTAGAAAGAAAAGGGGCGCGGTCAATTAAAAGACAGTCTTGATGTCTCATTATTCACGTCCGGCCACACGACCATCTTGTCCCAGCCTATTCTAATGAAAAAGCGAGCAGTCACATAATGCTTATTCAAACCTTCTCAAATGGCCGCAATTTTTTATCTTCTCGCATTTCTCCCCTCGCGCTGATAAGCGTCCTTTTATAAAGTAAATAAATTCGCACTGAGATTAAAATTCACATTCTAAACAAAGCTCTTTGAATTGCACTTCGTAATTCTGCATCAGCAGTTGCAGAAGAATAAACCTTGGGAAAAATATTCTTGAATAGCTATTCTTATTGCGATCAAAAAAAATGTTGAATGCTTTAAATTAACACATTAATTTTGACTGTGAATTCTACCATTCTTTTCAATTAAAGGATTCAAAGTGCGCACTTTGCTTTCACTATGACCGTGAGTCGTTTCGCGTTTATCATAAAATGATAGGAGCTTCCTGTTTTTGAATTACGTCAAACATCAAACAATCAACCTAAATGTGACACTATATTCATGGAAATTTATTTCAAGGCATGCGTAAAATATTTTATTAAAAATTAAACTTATTTAAGATTTTTTGTGTGGTTCTTAGAATTGGCTTCAGAGGGAGAAATATTTTATAATCCGGAGAAAATGTTTTTACCCCTATTCCGAAAATATTGACTCTTCTTGGTAACATTGTCAATATTTTTCTCTTTTCTTTTAATCTTTGAAGAAGGCACACAAAAAAAGAAGTATAAATAAAACATAAAAACCTGACCGAGACATAAACAGTCTGTTCTAGCAGTTTTGTTTCACATGTGCTGCATTACAAGGACATTGCCTTGAAAAGCGTCCATGCTCTGATTTTTTCTTATCTGTCAGTTTTTTATGATTTCATTCAACCGAAAATATTTTTTTTCTTCATTTATCTGATACTTTGTAAATGTAAACGCATATCTGAGTCCTGTTATCGCAAAAAGACGGAAACCTAGAACATAATGGAGAATGGATATTGGATATCTGAGTGGCTAATATCCGTCAAAGCTGACCGTCTAAACGAATCGAACAAAGTGCTGAGTCGCGTAGAGATTCGAACTTCGGCCGGAAGTTGATAGATTCGTCTAACAGGGTCGCCCTAGTTCCTCTAAAAATGTCCCACTTCTACTAATGGATTGGCTTCTAATTCAGGACCAGTCGATGCGCCGGAAATCGCATCAGTTTGCTGGGGAATCGTCTTTTAAAAACTTTTCTAAAAAAAAATACTTTTTTTTAAATTGGGTCCAATTGAAATTGCTTAAACTAAATATTTATCTATCTTTTTACTCCTGGTATTAGTTGCTATGAATTTGTTTTCCGAAAAGCTTCGATGACCATAAATCTTTGTTACATATTTTCATTTCTTATATTTTTGTATATATCTTCATTTAGATCCTTTTTATTATTTTTTATGTCCTTTTTTATGACTTTCGGAATATTCAACTGTTTGATTCTCCCTAAAATCGAGGTCATCTCTGAATTAAGGGCAACCCTTCAAAAGATGAGGCATCGATCTCAGAGACTTTGGAACGTAGCATGCATTAATCATGTCGCGGCAGCTATTGTGGAGAGGAAGAGACATTAGGAGTAAGCGACAGGGTGAAAATCGCAGATAGATCCAATCTAGTTCATTGGTTGGTCGGCGGAAGTGTCATTCGGCCCCTTAGGCTATAGAACAAGTGATAAGAGCCGCCACTAAGGTCGACTCCAAATGCCAATTCCTATTCCGGTTCGTCGCAGGTTATATCTTTTTTCCCACAAATCCTTCACCTTCCTTTTCTCCATTTACCATAGAAAACAAGGTCAGCTTCGAATATTCTGCCTGATAAATTGAAAATTATACTTATTCAATTTTATTCTGTTTAGTCTGAAAATGTGTTTTTGTTTTACATGAAATGTTTACTTTACCGTAAACGAATATCGATCCTGACATAATGGGAACGTTATAAATTTCACCTCCATTTCCCGAACGCTGCGTTGAAGCATAATTATGTAACTAGGAAAATGTATTAGTAATACACAGGGCGATGATTGCTTTATCATCAACTATAGGATGAAAAAATGAAAAAAGATAATAAAAGTTTCCATCCGAGGGAAATAGAAGGGCGGCAGGAAATAGAAAAAATGCCCTATAAAAGTAGGGTTCAAGTTATAAATAAGTGAAGGCTGTAGGAGTAAAAAAATTAATAGAGAATATAATGTAACAAGAGGTAATGCAGTTTTATGTTTTGTTCACGTAGACAGGAAACTGCTTGTTCGAAATGAACAATATTGCACTCATCGACTGGCGATGGAGAACCTCGTCACAATCTGTATTCAGGTTCTTATCTTCTTCGTGAGCTTCGCTGATAAGTGCAGGAGATCGCATCGTGCGAACATGTGCATGTCTCTAGTGCATCGAGCATTGTGTAAAAGAATAACAGTACCACGAATAACGAGCGAATATAAAGCAGTGTATGGAAAAGAAAGATAAGAGCTAAATGGGAGAGGCCCATGGGAAAGTAGTACCATGAGCTTGGGCTCCGACGAGGAACGCTTAAACTTTAAACTTTATGCAAACTGTCTCTCATAAATTAGAACATTTTTATTTATTTCTTTCAACTCTCCCGTAATTACAAAATAACATTATCACTGTTAATAGCTTGCCTTTATTGAACGAAATCTACCTAAAATTAAGGGATGTAGCACTTATAATCTAGAGAATTGAGTGGAATACTACGTTTTTTTGAGCCAGTTTCATTCAAAGTTAAAAGTAGATTAGAGCGAAGGAATCTAGTAACACGGGGTGGTGACTTTCCTCGTGAAAGTGTGCTCGGCTTTAAAGGATTTCACTGTTTGCTCGACCCTCGGCGATCCCATTCGACCCCACATGGAACCAACGGGTATAAACCCGACTCCGTAGGTTGTCGAGAGATTCGATGCAGTCACTCAGGTGCCGCATTGGGATCTATTCGTGCATGTTTGCAGCTACCGCAGGGGAAATGGTGGTATGTAACCCATACGCACGAGTTAATACCCCTTTCTATCGGTGCATACAAAGGGAATAAAAGCCTTGGTGATAAACAACCAACTGTTTGTGGATTATCGCTAAAAAAGTACGGCTTTGCTTTACAAACGTTGAATAATCTCCGTTTCAAAAAAACACAATTGATCGCGTGAAAGTATGAAAGTTATATTGTCTGTAATATAAGGATCAAGACATCTTCATTTAAGATTTTTTAAAGATAGAGTAGCATTTAGGTGTGTCTGGATTTTTCTTTTGGATATGCTATGTACTTGTGCGTACGAGTAGCCACGCTAATGGATTGTCTGAGGGTCCCAACGACTGGCAAAGTCAAACACTGTGGTTCTTTCTCTTTTACTCTTTCATTAACTAACGAATATCCCTTTGCCTTTCATTATCACGCGTATGTAAAGCGTCCCACGAAAACCTGACTCCCTATCTTCCTCTCTTTATAAGTATACGTAAATGTACATATGTAATAACTATACATATACCATATGTACATATATATGTATCTCTATACCCATTCTTTGCTTTCCTCCCCCATCCTACACCTTTTTCTGTCTGTTATCTTTTTCATACACAGACAATCTTCGCTTCACCTCCTTATTCATTCAAATTCCGGTTTGCTTCGTTTGCAGTGAGGAAAAAATTTATTTAAAAAGGTAAAGGTCGGTGAACCAAGTCGGGACGGTGTTTATCTGCTATATCTACAGTCTTCATTAAAGAGATTATTGCAAGATTCATCATTATTTTTCATTTAGAGTTATTACAGAACATATCATAACAAGCCATATCCTTGGTGTCATCACCATAGTTATTATACTTGGGTATCATCATCAGTAAATGTTTTGTCATCAATCATTTCTCTAAACTACCTGGTGGATCATTTCGACAGGTTAGCATGTCAGCATAGAAAGTCAAAGTAAAAGTTTATTTTGACATACTGACCTGAAGAAAGAATAAAATGTCATGCAGGTTAGACTAAACTGAAGATGATCATCCTGATGATAGTAATGTTGATGTTGATGACAACAAGTTTTGTACCGTGACTCTATTCCGCAATACTTCCGTATAAAAAGTGGTGATCAATCTTGCATCAAGTATCTACCCCTAATGCAACCGTACTACCCCTGAGAGACTGTTTACGTGTCCAAATTCGTGTTCATTCTTCTAACTTCTCATAAATCCAATCCCCTCTTCTGACATTGATAAATCGCCTTCCTGTCGATTGCTTTCCTCCATAGTTTTATTCTTAACATCTTATCAAAATTCCACTAGTGGCTCATCTCATATCCGACTTAGAAGAATTTCATCATCTTCATCATATTCATGATGGGTCTTATCAGCAATAGCGACGCGTGCCAGTTTGTGGTTCAAACCGGGACCACTATCCCGTTCCAGGTGACGTCTCGCGGTACCAGATCCTGCGTCCTCATCCTTCGGGAACCGGAGCAGAATCGATAGCTGCGACTGCGCAAAACGCTTTTCTCCGTGTGAAGCTTGTGGAAAAGAGAGAGAGAGAGGGTAACACGATGAGAGAGAAAATGGAGAGAGGGAAAGCAAGAGTGCTGGTTCCACGTTAAAACCCTTGCGGAACAGCATCCAGTACACGTATCGCTCTGATCTGCGATTGGCTGAGAGACCGGTCTGCCGTCCATTATTCTCAGGTTGCCTTTACTCCCGCGTCCTATTAGTTACGGATTAGTACACTAATTAGTTGAGTTCGTGACAGCAAAGGTATAACGAGTTCGTTGAGGTTACTGAGAGTACCGCCGGCTTCATCCAGAGACCTTCCGTGACGGTAGTTGCCTCGTTTAGTATTCTCAAGGGGTACAACAACAGCTTCTATGCTCCACAGAGAAAGGGTTCACAATTCACGGTTTTCAATTACACTTAACAAAAATAATTGCCTTAGTTTAGCGCTGGTGGCATCAGCAGTGGTTGACCCCAAAATTCCAAAAAACCAATCATTGATCCGAGGTTGGATTAAAACCTTGAAAAAAGTTGACAACTACATTAAAGTACATACTTTGTAGCTGTGGACAATGTTCTAAATTTATATCAAACAAGGATAATGAAATAATATTTGTTTGTTTGATATGAAGTTAGCATACAGATAAAGTAATGTATATGTACATTGAGAAATAGGATAATATTTTAATAGCATCTCCAGATAAGGGAGATCTTCCGCAAAGTTCAAACTGATGAGTAATCCAAGTCTTCAGGGTACTAGTACAAATGACTTTAGGCTACCAGGTCATCTGACAATAAAGCTGTTACCCTGTTCTCCACTTGTATTGCTAAAAGCTATGGGCCGACGTAAAATGCTGGATCATAATCTTGAATCATATCTCCGGAGCATCATAAATAGATTGTTTAATGAACCATGCTGAAGCCTAAACTAGGCTAACGTTCATATGTTATGAGTACATTTACGTGTTTTCTTTTTTGTGATATATTGGAAGCACTGGACCTTCTTTTTGCATAGCATTTGTTTTCTCTTCATATATATTAGATAGCTATAAATTTGATTAATTTTTGAAGTTTAGAATTCCTTAACCCCGTTTCAAAATTTGAAAATGAACCCATGCTCTATGCAGCAGATCTAGAATAATGGAAGCTGTATGTACTCAAAGTGTCCAATAGTGATATTATTTCACGGATTATGGTAGGCTGCAGGTTATAGGTTCCAGTTTTACGAGGGTGTTAACATTATGCGATGGCCCGTAGGTGGAACGTTTATGGGCGATTAAGTTTAGTGCAAGTTTTAATCATTACTATCAATTGCCTCGGGAGACTATTAAAAGTTGTAGTTCCTGTATATTTCGTGACTGCAGAGAGTCAATTAGCTAACTATGGCGGATTTTCTGTTCTTCAAGTGCTCAAAGTTGTTGTTTGAGAAACTTTATGCATCTGTTATCCAGACTGCAATTATCCGTCCACCCAGGAGACCTAAATCGGGCGTAATCCGTGATAACTAATTGTGCGGATGGTCCACGCGAATCTTGATTTACTGCCAAGAAGCGCCCTGTTTACAATGATAGCAGGACGACTATGTCAGCAATTCTCTGAAGGAAATTAACATCTCTAAATTGGTAGAAAATTGTCTTCACGATCGGGATTCAAAATGGACAGGCTGTTTCGTTGGAAGAGCCACAAGACTCAGGAGGATGTGAGTATTCAATTTACAGATTGGAAGGGCGATTTAAAAAAAGCTCGTAGGAAAATAAAGCAAAAAAAAACAAAGGAAAAATGCAAAGAGGCAAAAACAGCATCCAACTGTTTGTACTGCTCTCGTAGCACTTTTGATCAATGGGTTTTATTTGTATGAAAAAGTAGTAGTTGAAGATTCGAGAAGATGTTGAACTGATTTCGAAGAAGCTTTCGAAGGAAGAGAACAAGATCGGGCTTCCGCGTTTTGAGTCATTAACCGTAAATAATGTGACTATGCTCGGCTAGGCATACCAGTGCAACGTACTACGGGCGAACGTTTAATCAAGCGGCATTCACACCATGGCGACTCGACGTGGACAGTATTATGCGAGCGGACAAAACGTTAAGAAAGATCCGTGAGTTCTAGAGTATAATGTACATGCAGATGCGTTTACCACGCCTCTATGTGTGCCGTATGCTATAAGGATGTACTGAGAGCCCACAATTAGTTCCGTCATGCGATATAATAACCCGCTGTTTAATCCTGTGAAATTGTCGTTACATGCACATTGATCTTTGATTAGAAAGTACCACTTTTTTATTTTCACTTTTAAATGTTACTAGACGATTGTGTAATTCTTGCATTTTGTTTCTTCTATTTGTCCTCCATACGGGAAATACCAATTAATTGCGACTGATTAACATTATACACTTATTTATGACATATATTTATAATTTAAGCTCGAGTCATTATTCAAAAATTACCTTCCGCATGTATATCAATGTGCTGTTATTTTTTTATTTGTTTATTCTTTTATGAACATATTGCACTCATTTGTTTGGGCACCTTTATGTATAGAGATTACGCGTGGGAGTGGAACAACCGGTCAACTACTAGGCCGGCAGCTTCAACAATTAGATCCTCCGGGATAAGCTTACTCTTCCTGTAAGGCTATGCCTTGAATAACTTATGAAATAAGTCGTTTAGGCCTGTCTGAGCCTGAAATTTAAAACATTCATATGCATAGATCTTAAGCTCTCACTTTGATTTTTATTAAAGGCAACCTTTTCTTCTAACTTTTTAACTTAACTCTCAATGGAGACAATCATAATTGTAAATTTCATATTAACATACAATTACTTATTCTTTTTGTTATTTTCAAAGTCTAAACTCCATGTCTCATTAGATTAACTTTCATATGGGAAGTCATTTTGAATTTGGTTTACAATCTTAAATTTGCGCGTGTTTCAACAAGGAATGCAAAAGGCAGAGGAAGGACTTTTCCACGACCTAGATGATATGATTTCAAGGCACGACGGGAAGTCGCAGTAATTTTTCATTCCGTATAGTCTTTTGTCACTGAAGGAGGTCGACTTAGAGTCAACTCGAGGATGAGAGTTTACTCGCGACTCAGCTCTTGCTATTTCCCACACCCTCTCCGGATAAAAGTGCTTTTCTTTGGAAAAGATTTAGATACAGGACATTTTTCTAGCTCGGACTTGCTCCACAAAAATAACAAAAATATACCACCTTTGAGACATGCTTCACGACTTTATCTTGTGGCTTTCACATACGATCGATGTCAAAAAACTTTTCCACAGAATGCAAAAATTTGTATAGGCACATGACATATTTATTTTTAAATACAATAAGTTACTTTAGAAATATTGGAATTAAATAGAGTTCTAATCATTAGAATAGGCACACGACTAGATTGCAAAGATTTGAAATGAATCAGGAGGAAAAAGATTAGATGTGGAATAACAAGTGACATCAACCCATTTATATTGAAAACAAACTTAGAAAACACAGACTAGAAACTCGTTCTTGAAAAATGTTAGTTTTTCCGCTGAAATTTTCTGAATAAAAGATGAATGAGATGATCACTCAAACTGACATATGTAAATCGATTGTGGCACCACTGAAAACACTTCTCTTTTATTAAAAAATGAACTGAAAATAAGTAAAAGAAAGAAAAAAAGCGTTGAAAACTGCGAAATGAATAAAAAAAAAAGATTTCAATGATAGTCATGTTAAAGGATAAATGTGCAATCAGTAATTTAATCGTTATTCAGGCAGTGGACATTTAATGCATATTTAAAAAAGCAATTTGAATAGTCGGTTGGGTGGCGAGAAATCGCCTGAAATGTAATATTCGTTGGCGTTTGCCTTTGAAATCGAAAACTTGGATAAATTCGATGTCTGTTCGAAAATAATTGCACGAACACACCCAAGTCCTTTGGCTCGTTTTGCCTGGTTTCCCACAAATGGGAATTGAATCTCTCCAATCGGGAAAATTACACCCCTTTCGCCTCGTTTCCCTCTGATTCCACTCTCTTGCCCTCTCTTTATCCTTCTCTCGTCTGTCGGAGTAGAGGCCACAATAATTCACCTATTCACACCGGAAATTGAGTGTACGCCAACCAAATCGCATTTCCAGTTACGGGGATGCGACTCCAGTTACAGGAAAGCTAGATTAGCGGTCTAGTGTTAGAGGAGGTTTCGCTTACTTGCGGGTGAAACTATCATGCTGCAGAACATCTAATAAAGACAAAATACAGTTAACTCGGAAACCTATTTGCAGTTAATTTTGTGCCTGTTATCTTGGCGTTAGACTGCTTTGTGAACTATTAAAACCACTTGAGAGATCACTGGAAATAAAATGATAAAAAAATTAATGATTTAGATGATAATGCTCTTTAAATGTAATTATTATTACGAAATGCAATTATATCATGTGTTGTAATTATTATTACGAGGTGCAATTATTGTTCCTTACTGTCTGTTACGTAAATCATGAATCATTTTACTCTCAAAGTGAACATAAAAAATAAAAGTATAATTTTATTTAATAATAAGTAGCGTGTCTTGAATTCAAATTAATTTGAGATTTTTATTTTTGTTACAGGGTCTTGACAATGTTAGTTCGGCAACTCTTAGGCCATTCAATTCGGACATCAACACTCCAAGAATCGACAGTTACAGATTTTCTATGGCAAATCTTGAAGGTAAGCACAATGTTTAATTAATTTAAAGCCATATAAGTGTAGGTTATGAAATATTTGTTGAGGTTTCTATATTATAGTCGTCAGATGAGTTATCTATTTAATGACCTTTGTCAATACATGAATTGTTAGAACAGCAGTATCATTAGAGAGGAGATATACGTGGAACTGATATCAGTATAGTTACATATTTTTCTCCTCTCCTTATCTCAGTCTGTGTTTACAATTTTTTGAATAGAGGGTAGTATGTACTTAAATATTACATCATGGATGGAAAAAAATCTCATATCAGAGTCCTATAAACTCATTCCATCTTTCTGTATGCTATTGAAATAATTCAAATTTTGACACTTGGACATGGGAAACTACAGAACTATAGAGCTAGAAATTTATGCACTGCAAATACTGGAAGTCGCAATGTCGTTTCGTTACGCGTAATTAATCCAGTAGTTTCAGTTGAGCGCTTTTCTAAAGATTCAAACGTGTCGCCATTTTTCTTTAATGCGATTTCCCGAATGGTCGGATGAACCATTGTTGACGTTTAGCACATCTGAACAAAGGGATTTAAAGCATTCCAGGTGGACAATTTTTTTCGCGGGTAGGCAGTATACTTATACAATAAATTTATATTAAATCCTGAGGGGTACTATTGAATTTCGGTGTAGGTACACTTGTTCCTGAATTCGAAATATAATATATTAGAAACTTTGTTATTGATTCAATTAGAAAGTAAAGCATTAGTCCAGTGAATAGATAATGATTAAATTACATAGATACTGAATGACAAAATAACAGAATTCTCCGAACGAGTTCATTTCCTCTGATCAGTGCAATAAAAGTGTTAAGCGTAAGATCGCGTGATAAAAAGCAAGGCTGTCCACCGAATGGATAAGGTGAGACAAGTTGCTTTTCTTACAACGGTGCTAACCTCATTCGCGAACCTCTTTGTGAACCTCAGAATCGCTCCTTTCAAGAAGGTACCTGGCCTCGAAATTATACTTTCCTCTTTTGTGCCTCATGGCAGGTATGAAATACGGCGCAATAAAAATAGAAATTTTCGCGGGGAGATAAATGACGTTATTTCGACAACCCAATGAGTGCTCATACGCACTTTCTTTTAGGGCGTCTTCCAGGTGGTGTGTTTTAGTCGTAAAGAAGATACAAGTGTTTCTGCCCTGTTTCTCCGATTTCTTTTGACAGTTACACAAAGACATAAATACATGGCTTTGAAGATATTTTTAGATTGCTGGAGATGAAAATCTCCCCTTGCATTTCCTTTAAAGTTTTATCTAAAAGATTGCTAATCTTGCATAAAACACAAGGCTATAAATTCGACTATAAAATACTTCTTTCATCAAGCTTTACGCGAAAAAAACATCACGAACAAAGTTCACAAAAAATTGCTTTTTGCAAGCTTATTTTTATTGTTTTTTTTTATGCAAATGACATTGGATACAACCTCGCTTTCTCCGATTTCTATCGGTTTGCGCAAATATGACAAAGAGATATAAATATCAAATGATACATAATTAATAACCATTACTATTCTAACCGTATTTTTTCTGAAGAAGAGATAGTTATTTGTATCGTATATATATCAAGTTTCATTGTTTTGAAAATTTGCTAGTCATTCTTTCTTTTTCGACATCGTATTTTTTTTCCGCATGGCGAATCGAACATGATTAAACAGCCGGTGGGCCGTAAGGCATCGGTGATTGTGCAGTGCAGCACGTTCTTATCTACCATCTTTGAACTAGCTCGCAATGGCGGCGATCGAAAAAAAATGCTATGGCTTTCACGTGCTATCAGCGGATTTATGCTCCACGGTACCGTGCTGCTTCGTTGCCGCCACCACCACGTACAGGGTCACAAAAGGTGGAAACTTGCCTGAAGCAAACTGATAAGGGCTAGATGGCCCATCCGCTCTGTAGCTGCACTTCATCTGCAAACTTTTAAGGCACCTACTTTCCTCTTATCACTTGTCAAGCTCGTGTTTCTTCTGCAAACTTACTCAAACTTCTGATTTTAGAAATATTTAATATTTTTTGCACATTTTTATCTACACCTAAATTCAAGATTTTATTTATCTATGATTATTTTCCACTTAATGCCACTTTGCTATTTTGTAGTATAGGTCATCATCATTATAAAAATCTCGAAAGTGCGAATAACAAATTGAATAAGTGAAAGTGGAGATTCATGATATAAATATTATATTTTCTCATTATAATATGGAATTTTTAATTTAAGAGATTGAATCGGCTCTCGTATAGTTTTGACTCAGAACATTTCTTTAATATTAATTATCTTATCCGACTGGTTGCACACTTTCGCTTGTCTGGACGATTTAGAAAAAAAGAGTCTAACAATGAGCGAGTGAGAGAAGAATATTTGCGTGTTAAACTACCAGGGTTAACCTTTAATTAACTAATGAGCCCCGCCCTAGAACACGCATTGACCCTTGTTTAAATACTTATCATGCGTACCATCACGCATTATTGTGTTACGACTGCATCCATCATACGTGCATTATAAAAATTCTAATTCCCGGACAAGGTCACTTTTCAGAAAGTATAAATTTCTCTAAAGTAAAAAAAGCTTTCGCTAAAGTGTAATTCGCTAAGCTGTTATTTAACAATTTGTGCCTAAAGCGGATTATTCTCTGCACTTTCAGTATTATGTGATTATACAGACAAATCTCTAGCTAGCTGAAGAAGAAGAACGATTTAATATTTTTTTTTAATTGAGTGCGTGAATAATTTTTCAAAAGAGCCTACAGGTTTCTAATACGACAGAAATCTTCGAGATCATTTCCCAGATATTAGTTAAATGAATGTGATCCATCCTCGCCGAGTGAACGGATAAATCCGAATAAATCTCTCATCTTGTGTAAACGCATACGCCGATTTATCAAGTGGTAGTAATTTCAGCTTGGGGGTTACTGCCGTGTTCTCTCCCCCTTTTTGCCTTCTTTCCTCACTAGCCCTTAGGCACGATCAATTATTCTTCAAAGGGAATAAATTATTGACTCGGGGCGCAGAGGCTACAAAGACTAATAGCGAACTCTGCAAAGCTATATGTACATTGTACAAGAATGATAAACAATTGGAGGGAATGCATTAATGTAATTTGAAACCCAAAATATACCTGTATCGTGTATATTTAGAGAGAAATGTGATGACAATAAGGAGCTAAATTTTAACAAGGTAACTGAAGCGCATCGAGGCATGAAGTTTAGAGCAGCTCGACCGCGTATAAAGTATCGTTTATGGAGAAACCCCGGTACTATATATTACAGACCCAACAAGGATCGCAACTCGAGGTGAATGCTCCTTAATTCACGATTCAATTCATCCTATAAGATTATCAGTTCATAAAGTGTCTTTTGAAATTCTAAAAAAAATTATATTGAAGAAAAGCAGCATCCTGATCAGTATTTTATAATTACAACTTCAGTGGAGTCACGCAGCAATTTCACTTCCATATTTCTAATGTTCCTTCTGAAGAAGATCACTAAGCTCCAGGTGTACTTCTAACTAACTTGTCCTGAATAATTATCAAACCCCTTTGATATTTTATAATCGCGTGTTGTGCAGTAAATTATAGAGAAAAATATGTGTTGGACTTTATATAACGAAAACGAGTTACAAACTATGGCAATGCAATTGAAGGGTGAGTGGAATTGGGACAACAAATTAAGTTCGTTAATTAGGTCACAAACTGATTAATACTATAATACGAATAGTTGAAAAAATATTAAAAATTGGATTGTCCACATGTTTGAAACTGTTTGCGAATTATACATGCTGACGTGTGCGTAATGGACGCACATTCATTGGACCGTTAAACACGCATGCGAGCAGCAAAAAGACTAGGTAGTAACGTGTTACCCGAACACCGTTTGATATGCACAATATGTATGCAGAGTTGACTCCGAGCGAAAGTGATAGAACGTAACTATTAATAACGCTTATGATACAGGCAGCAAACTCTCTGGAAGAAATTACAGCTTCGTGGGATCAAAACTTTTCTCCCACACTCAGAGATTTGATTCGAGTAAAAATTTTTAAGTACTTTAAACACTCTCTTGCTATTTCATAAATTATTTATCACGATAAATATTTTGCATTATATATGTAACAATGTAACATAGTATGTAAAATTTGTGGTTCTCACTGATGGTCTACTATAAACAGGTCATCGTCTGGAAAAAATCGAAGACCAAAAGGCCCTATACAAGTTGTAATAACTCTTAATGAACGATGGAATTCACGAGGCTTATCTCAGGAATGCTTAACAGGGGCACTTGACTCTGTTCGACTGTGAGAGTAAAGGCGACTTAACGAACTGGGATCTCTGATTCAAATACTGTGACAATCTCTGCTCCAATGTACATCGAAATGCCCAATTAAGTATATCATCTGAATTCCCAGGTCGATAAATTCATTTCTGAATGGAAGAAAAAACCATTTACAGTTTCAATTTTTTCTATTCTTTTGAAACAAATCTGCTGAGTAATTACATAATAGTGCTAGTTATCTGCCAATAAATCAGGTACAAGGATCTTGATAAGAAAAACGCATTCCCTCCTATTATAGTAATTCAATTCATGAACTATCTCTCATCTGCTAGCACGAAACATCTTATTGTTAGATCAAAAAATCTTAATTAAACCGAATTTCCATTAGACCTCCTCGACGTTTGTGAATTTTTTATTGCAAAATCTTGCTCCTATAAATCAGAACTAGATTTCAAAAATTGAGATAAAAAGATTCAATAGCAGTCCCCTGTCAAACTTCCTTAAAATATCGTGGCTCCGGGATTCTTTTTACGAGAAAGAAATTTTGCTCCCGATACTTCTGCAATATTGATCGAATCGCCGAAAGGTTCGTGGTCGTTTGTTTTGGTTTCGTCGCCCATCTGGCGCCTTTTGCAAAAATGTAACTAGAGTTCAATTGCAACATATGGCTTATGGTAATCCCTTGAAATTCAATGGCTATTAAGTGCAACTTTGTGACTCTTGGACGTGTCTTCTACCATATATAAAATTTCTTTTGTTTTTGTTACATGTTATGTATAAAACTACAAACCCGTATGGACCAACGTTTACGAGCAGGCCTATCGGCCGCTAATTAAACGTGATCAGAAATTATTACGGCTCGCCATAAAGGCATTGAAGTGCGTTGTTTATGCAGTCATTGACATCGAGCGGCGACGAAATGCGGCGTATAAGATTGCTCTTGTGTAAAATTGTCCCTTTTGCCGCGATCCTCGCAAATTTGAATATAGGAATTTGAATATGGGAATTTCTGCTATTTTTTTCTTCCTTTGTGAGAATCTTCAGGAACATGTGAACGCTCTTTATTCGATTTGGAATTCGAATCACTTGGAAGTCGAAGCGTAGTCCCAGCGTAACGGCGAGGTCACGCAAGTACGTGTACCTGTGCAAATCAAAGATCTTGTCAATGCGTGTCGTACATACAATTTAAAGAATTACCGCACATACTCGAGAGTTTATTGCGGTTCAAAAAAAACATCCCAAGGTGCGAGAATTAACGGATTTTAAAAGATAAAACATTCTTTGGCAAATGAAAAGTCATTATAAATTTTAATTGACCTTACGAATGGAGAATCGTAATGGATATAGGAACTGCGTGGATGCATCCAATCTAAACGATCGATTTGGATCATTGCAGCGTCGATTACCGATGCTAAGTGCATGCATAGTCATGAAGGTAAATGAACTCTGAGATACAGCGTCGATATCCTTTGTGAATCAAATGATTTTCAATGTTCGATAAATGGAGAAAATATATTATAAGAATCACCTTGGAAGTAAATCATTGTCTAAAATTTGTATTTTCTTATTATATCTGGAGCAAAATAGTTTGTTCGGTGCAGCAAACAATTCTGCAATGTTTGAGTTGTATTTCACAGCATAATTGTATACTTGAACGCCGATGTTTTGAAGATAAGTATCTTGGCACAATTCTTAGATCGAGTCAATATTACGCTGAGTTATTTCTTTCAGAATTGCTTTACGACTTTGTGACGCGCAGATTATGCCGGTGGCAAAGATATATATATGTATAGTGGGTACCACGTAAATATTCCATAAAAGACGTGACGCACTAATCAGAGGAGTAGCCACTAACCACGAACAGGTGCAACAGGTGCACATCGTTTAGAACGTGGATCTTTGATGCAAAAAAGAGCCTTATAAATAATACTTCTACTTTACATCTCTCAAAAAGTTTCAAAGAAAAGTATTGAACTTAGGGAATGTTTTATATTCTGTGCTGTGGATCCTAATGACAGAAGTGGCTAAAATATTAGCGCAAGATCCTACAATTTTACGAAACGAGGCTCGTTATTATTGGACCGCGGAGAGAATAGCTGAAGAAATCTTTAGTTGATTGTTGGTACTTTCCTCATCTACCACAAATCATTGCCTGCATCAGAAGTCTTTACAAACAATCCGAAACAATCTGATTTCGCGCCTAAG
The DNA here is from genome assembly GCA_032275145.1 of Synergus laeviventris. Classification (NCBI taxonomy): domain Eukaryota; kingdom Metazoa; phylum Arthropoda; class Insecta; order Hymenoptera; family Cynipidae; genus Synergus; species Synergus laeviventris. Next base: position 7,006,622 of record JAUESI010000010.1, read on the forward strand.
GCCTAGGTAGACTCTAGGATAGAAATAACGAATTGTGGGTTCGCACGAAGTGATTTTCGCTGACTATTCGAGCTGTCACTTAGACTAGTTGCATTCACAGAAGTCACGTGCGGGGGCAGACTCAGTGGGAGCTGGCGATGTACGTGGTTTACACGCGCCTTTTTTAACGTTACATGAGCATCTGACACTTGCAATAATATTCGCTTTTATGGCAACTGCCACCGGTTGAAATGAACTGTCGAAAACATTCACATTTTATTGATCATGCTGCAATAAGTATAGTGCTTCATATATGATGTTTCGTCTGTGTTTCCCTTGTTACTTCTATTTATTCTCAAGTTGCTTCCCTCATATTTATTCTCTCAGAGTGTAATTTTTTTTAATTTGAAAAATGCTATAAAAAGTTCATGTAAACATGTGCAAGAAAAAGGTTTTAACGAGGATTTTACACCTGAGTGTAGATGAGAGAAGAACCTGTGCGCAAGCACGGAAAACTCAGTGGTGGGTGACCACTCACCTCAAGTCGCTCTGATCACGACGAGGTCTAGAGTTCTACACTCTAGTCTTTAGTTGGTCTTTAGTCGAGCGTCGTCGCGTACGCGCTGCTCGCCTCGTGCTCGGATTAAAAGTTGCATTTATCCTCTCGCGATTTTCCTTATCAATATCTGTCACCCATAAGATTCCATCGCGTGACATTCGAATCTTATCTGCACTTGGTGTAATCTATCGATGTCGCGAATTGATTTTAACATTTTCTGATCCTTCACTTAGAGATGTGAACTTAAGCTCTTGAAAACAAAAAGTAAGAACGTAGACTTTTTATCTCCCTCATACAAACATGATAGCAATGCACAAAACAGTGGAATATTAGGGTATCAGTGTGACAGTGAACTAGTTTAATAATAGAAGTTAAAATATGCATCAGGGTAGCTTAGAAATTAATATGGAGTGAACGTTTCTTTTTGAAAATATGAAATTCTGGAAAAAGTGCGAGAGGCAGACAATGCTTCTTAAACAGGTCCAGCTAGAGATCTCATTGTTTTCAAGTACATCGGTATGCAAGGTAGTGAAAGTGAACGTGTCGTGGATCGGATAATTGTAATATTTTGAACCAAGAAATCGATTACTTATCGCCCCTTGGTTTCACTGCTTCAATAAGTTCTGAGGAACTAATTGCAAAAAGCAACAAAGTGAATCCCTGGGAGTTATGCTGTGAATCAGTCCCTACCTTGGACATCCTGTCGAAAGATGATCGGAAACTTTGGCAGTAATGAAAGCATTCTTGGGTACTTCTCTATCAAAGGTAGTTTATAGCAAAAAAATACTGGTAATTGTTTAATCAAGTAAAATTGGAAAAGACTTTCTTGAAAATCAATGTACACTATTTAGAAACAATGAACAAAGAAAGTAATGGTGGTTTTATGACAAAAAAGACGTGTCTTGATTGGGGATTGCGGTAGGATTGAGAGAGATCTTTTTCATTGAATACAGGATGAAGGACTATTTTTGTTGTTTTGTCACGTCATCTTATTTTCTGCCTTTCTTCGGCACATGACTTCCACCTTAAAAGCACCTTTCGGAGAGATAATCACGGACTGGAAAGGAGTCATTGGACATGGCCGTGACTCAGGAGACGATGTCGCTTTGGGCACGTCACGAGAATACAAATCTCTTATTTTTCTTTCCCTACTTTTATGTAACCATGCAATTTTCATTCACACTCTTATATGTTAGTACTAAACTACATTGTTCTTGTCCTCCTTTCACAAATCCTGATTTAACGAATATAGAAATATAAAGGAGTAATTGAATATTTATTAAAATTGTTTATTGTATCAATCAGTTGTTCAAGCATAACGGTCTCTTAGCATTGAAAATTCTAAATTCAGTTCTGCGACTCTGACTGGTTTCGTTTTTTTTTTTAAGATTTTCTCTAGTCAGACTGGTTTCTCCAGTTGGCTGAAAATTTGAAGGGAAGTTGCAATGCAGTCGAAGCAATTGCGACACTTATGTTTAATGTCCGGCAGATTTGTAAAATTATTATATAGGAAAGGAAAATTACTGTTCAAAGCTAAAGTACAAAAAAATGTTGGTACTGTTTCTTCGGGCGGATGTTGAAGTACAAAGAGAGAAAGCGTTGTTTTTGAAAAATGATGTTTCCTTTCGACTTCAAATCTTTGGTCTTCACCATACTTCATGTCCGTTATATTACTATGCCCGAAGTGCTTTAGAAAGTCTGCAATACTCTTCGCAAAAATGTGATAACAAGTAAAACGATCGTTACTGAAAGCGTGGGATGTTTAAACTAAATTGAATAAAAGCAAATGTTTTTGATATGTTTCAATGACATTAGAAAAATAGTAGCAATTTTTTGCACGCGAAGTGAAAAGTTCATAATTTAAATATAATTTAAATAAGACATGATTGCTGAACAAAAAATGACGAGAGGAATGACAAGTAAATGATGATTGTGACAAACGACCGGTTGTACATTTTTAATCAGAAAATAGCAGCAGAAAAATACGAACTGTCACGTTCTTTGAAAGTATGCCATATATCGTTTCATGTTACAAATATGCTCGATTAAGTAATCGCAATTACCTTAAGACTTTTGATTTATTTGCTTTCGTTTTAATTGTCGAGCTGGTCATTGAACTTCTAATTTAAATGAAAACTACTCTCTTTATAAAATAGAGAAACTTTGGTCTTATTTTACATTAAGAACTATAAATAAAATATAACCTACTTAATCTTAATTAAGCAAGAGACTCCTTAAAAGTTAAGCGGAAGAATTGCTTTGGAGGCTATAATGCTATTTTCTAGATATGGGCAGGAAACAGTATGAAAGGTACAATTGCACCTTGCCATAAACATATGATTTTCGACTATAAAATTCGTTCAGACTTAGCTGAAAAATTATTATATGCTAATTCGTCTTTTAGAGTTTAAGAAAGTATCTCTAATATCGAAATATATACATATTTGAGAAAAGTAATAAAGAGAATTTACATTTGAGAATATTTAGTATGAAAGTAAAGCTGTAATGACACCTTGTTGGCATTCTGAATATCTGTGGAAATAAGTACTTGGGTATAATTTCTTTAATTAGTAATCCAATATCATTCCTGGAAAATTGTGTTTTCTCTTATATGCCTCATTTTCCATGCTTACAACATGTTTTCGTTTCGTCAGACTTCGACGTATCGTCGCTGTATATTGTAGTATGTTAGGACAGTTCCCTGAAGTTATCTTGCATTCCGGTCACAGTATGTCATCAAGTGTGATTTTACGAGAAGAAAAGTGCGATTCTGATGCACTGTGTTTCACTTATGATGTCCTGGGATGTAAAGTCGATTTTCTTAGAAACTGGATTCCTCAATTTCCTGTGTATATTTCGCTTTCAAATCACTTTACATATATTCATATTTCAAGATTGTGGAAAAAATTAAGATGTTCTCTATAGTGATCTTTTTTTATGCTAAACATCTCCTAGTTTTGTAAAAAGTTACCTTATTGTTCTTATTTTTTTTTTGCAATAAAGTTCGTGTAAGTTGCAGATGTACGTTTTATATGCATAAATTTGCAATTGAATATATACGCAATATTCACATTTCGCAGCTGAAAGCCCACACATACTGCGAGGGTCTTGTCCTCTTCGTCGAACTTGCAGGAATGTTACGCCTTCGCTCAGTGCGAATTACACAAATTTATTTTACGGGTCATGTCAAGCGTCTAAAGTAGATTTATAGGTTCATTGGTAGCGCTCTGGGATCCTCAACATCCTTGCAGATGGTTCTCATTATGAGATTGTATTGCAAATATTAGAAATATTGTTATATTTTATATCATTTTTCATACTATCTAGTTTTTAATTTAAAAGTCTGAAGTTGCTAATAAAATATAATAGTTGCTTTACCAACTCATTTGCAAGCAATAATTAAATTGTCTAATTATTTTGCACGTCAGTTACACATTTGGTGCTTTCAAGGTGGAAGAGAAATTGCTACGCGCTTCCGCTAACTGCGTAGGCGGCTATTAGCCACTAGAATTCGCGCTAATTTCGTTAATTATCACAACCAACCCGTGACTCTGCTTCTGTAGTATTCAACTAACACGGTGTGATAGTTATAGTCTATTCTGAAATTCCCATCAGGGAGAAGCTTCTGAGTCAAATTTAATTTTCTCGTATATTATGTACCACAAATGGCTATAGAGAGCTTTGTGAAAATAATTAAATGTGCGTTCATAGAGATATTAAATTTTCTTGAAGCGTTGAAAGTTTCATTTGATGAATTATTATATTTGAAGAGTGGCAACATTTATTTTGAATTATTAAGACACTTTGTTAAGTGTCCAACTCCCGATGAGAGATATTGGTTTGAAATTACTTTGCTAGACTCTCTAAATGTAAATTAGACTTTGGCAAGAATAAATTTCTTATAAGGTTCTTTTTTATTTTGTTACAGATTCACAAGATGTCGATCTGGACGCCATCCTTGGAGAACTCTGTGCATTGGAGAGACGATGTGACGGAGATATTGCTGCAACGCCAGTGTCTGACTCTCAGAGACAAGGACGCCCGGGTAGCACGAGGATCAATCCCGGAGAAAATACTGAGATTGGAAAAAATGAAGGCGGTTAGTAACCTCGACTTTATTTATGTTTTCCACACACTCAAGGAAAATACTTGTTTCAGTGTATAATTATACAGGCACACTGTCATCACCATCTGTTTCATTGAAAACTATGCTCTCGGAGAATACTTTATATTCTATTGTTAATCCTTTTTTTAAAACTTCAATGATAATATTGAAACGAGCTTCTGCTAAAGACAGATTTAATTTTACAGGGATGCGCACTGATAGTCCTGACAATGACAGCGCCTTTTCCGACACAGTGTCGATGTTATCAAGCGAGAGTTCGGCGAGCAGCAGTGGCTCAGGACATAAGCCACCTCAGACCGCCATGCACACAGCACCACAACAGCAATCACACCAGCTTGTTGGTAAGTACTAAAAACCCCATTAGTCAGTTCGTTAAAACCAAACCATCAGCTGCAAATAAGAAACCAAGTGTAAATAAGCCTCTATCTCTACCATCAAGTAGAAGCGAAGGCGCCTCTTGCCTTCATCATCACTGATCTTATTTCCAACGAAACTAAATAACTCCCTTTGAATTTTTGCAGATGCCGCGAGTCGAGCAAAGGCGGAGAAAATTCGCTTGGCGCTTGAAAAGATGCGAGAGGCAAGCGTACAGAAGCTTTTCATTAAGGCGTTCACTCTGGATGGAAGTGGAAAAAGTTTACTTGTAGATGAGGGAATGAGCGTTGCTCATGTTTGCAGACTACTTGCTGACAAAAATCATGTTCCGATGGACCCCAAATGGGCTGTCGTTGAACATCTTCCTGATCTCTTCATGGGCAAGTGTCTTTTATTTCTGCTAGAAAAACATAATTAAAACTTATCACATCAGATGATTCGTTATTTAATTGTATTATTTTATTTTAATAGAGAGAGTTTACGAGGATCATGAACTCTTGGTGGAGAACCTACTCCTCTGGACCAGGGATTCAAAGAACAAGTTACTTTTCGTTGAAAGGCGGGACAAGACCCAACTTTTCCTCACACCTGAAAGATTTCTCCTCGGACCCTCCGACAGAAGCGGTGGAGAATACGATGATCATTCCCGCAATATCCTTCTTGAAGAATTTTTTTCTATCAATAATGTGGGAGTTCCTGAGGTGGAAGGTCCCCTCTACTTAAAGTCTGACAGTAAAAAAGGTTGGAAGAAGTATCACTTCATCTTACGAGCTTCTGGTCTCTACTACTGGCCGAAGGAAAAGGCCCGAACAGCGAGGGACTTGGTTTGTCTAGCTACATTCGATGTAAACCAAGTATACTATGGTGTCGGTTGGAGGAAAAAGTACAAGGCCCCTACGGATTTCTGCTTTGCTGTTAAGCATCCTAGACTCCAACAAGCCAAGTCAACTAAATACATCAAGTTTCTTTGCGCGGAAGATAACACTGCCTTGGAAAGATGGATGGTTGGTATCAGATTGGCCAAATATGGAAGACAGTTGATGGAAAATTATAGGACCTTAGTGGACGAACTTGCTCAAGAAGATTTGGATCTTTTGGCACACGCGAGATCTTGTTCTGTCAGCTCTATTGCAATTCCACAAAATCAGACTCAATACAACACGACTAATGATAATGCTAGGCAGTTCACGGAAACCACTAGGCATAATGGAGAAACCAACAGACAGTATGAGAATCAGAGACAGAGTTACACGAGCGATGGGAGATTAAGCAGAGCCAGTAGTTCCAGTTCCAGTGGATGTTTATCGGATGGTGCACCCAGCAGTTGTGAAGTTGCATTCGAGTGTGGTGAATTTCCAACTGGAACGATTAAGAGGAAACCATCGATGAATCCAAAGCTCCCTCTGACTTCTATTACAAGGCAACTAAAAGAGGTTGGCGAAACTGTTAGGGATGAACCAGACGCCTGTCCAAGTCCAACGAGTTCGGGATCAGGGACTCTTACAAGGAGGCACAGCAGAAGAAGAAGCGGAACCGATTCCGATGGCTCTGGAACCTTGAAGAGGCATCACAGGTCTGGAAACGTCACTCCAGTCAGCCCGTCACCTGGAACTCCTGTGCGGGAACGATCACGTACTTTAAATTACAACAGGAGTGAAAGCCAGGAACTGAAGTCTCCTACTAGTCCAACTAGTCCAATCCAATCTTGCATGGTGAGCTATCTTAATCATTAACATTATCATTGATCTTATCGTTTGTTGCATCATTCATTTCTCACCTTATAATTTTTTATTTCAGATGGACTCCATTACTTCTCTACCACCTCCTCCTTCCCCATCCAGAGTCTCTGAAGAAATAGAGTCTGACAACGAGCCTCTGCCCCCACCACCCCCCGAGATGTTTAGATCCAATCTCTCTCTCGATTCTCTACCGCCACCACCAGCTCCTGGAGAACTCCCAATGTGCAGTTCTCCTGACCTCAGTGGTTCATCTCTAAGTCTAGCTTCTCTGCCTCCCCCTCCAAGTCCCCTCGTCGGAGAAACTGGAACCATTCGTCGTGCCAAACTCAAACAATCCACTCCAACGAATTCTCTCTCACCAAACAGCACACCAACTCATGTACCATCAAGGCCCATGAATCAAATTTACTCGAGTACAATCTCCACGATAAATCAAAACTGCGTATCACCGACGCAGAACAATCAAATCTACGTATCACCAACGCAGAACAATCAAATCTACAATCCAGGTCACCCCAACAGTATAGGAAACTTATCCCCTCATAATTCGTACTCGGATTCAAATTGCAGCACACCAACTTACACCCCAAGCTCTCCCAGCTTTGGATCTCCGCCACCATTTATTCCGCCACCAGCTTACGGATTAGCGAATCATGTCAGTCAGCATCTTGCGAGGCAAAATTCAAAGAACGAGACAATATACTCTGGTCACCAGAACTCCCTGCCGGCGATACGGCCGAATCCAAATATGGACACTGTGAGACGAAGTGCGATGAAACAGGGAACGAGTCATTATGCAACTCCACCCTATTTGGCTGAACTAAAAACCTCATCAAGTCCTCAATCCCAGAGGAGGGTCACTATCCAGGAACCTCCAATGTCTCCCAAATCCAAAACTGGAACTGGGAAGAAGATCTCTTTCAATTTACCACCTCAACAAGAACCTGGAAGTCCAGCTTTGCCTCAGCGAAAACCAATGCCACCAAGGAGATCAGACAGCACTGTGTTGACCCCTCCAAAGAAACTGGCTGCTTCTGATCAGGCACCACCGGGAGACTTTTTGAAGGATCTTCAAAGGGTGATGAGGAAGAAGTGGCAGGTCGCCCAAAAGTGCAAACTAGATTCCACAACCACACCTCATGAAGTTCTCGGTTTTCGGGATCCTCCACCTGCAGTTGCTGATTACAGAGAGACTAATGTTTCCAACTGGGTTCAGGAACACTATGGATGTGATAATCTTTATGAAAATGTCTACAATACGGATCCAAATGCTCCGGTTGAGTACGCCTCGAGTCCAGCAAGACAACCTACTGTCAGATTCGCGGATGAAAATATAAGTATTAACATTAGTAGTGCTATTGCTGGTAAAAGAAGACCACCACCTCCTCCCCCGAAAAGAGCGGAAACCACGCAACTGACAACGAGAGCGATGCACTGACAGTAGCAGATAATTAAACCCCATCCCGAAAGGAGATGGTACTGCTGCATTTGCAGCTGGTGGAAGCACTGAGTCGTCTTTAAACTTAGATTTTTCAGAAGATCTTACGCGACTTTTTGAGGTATGAAATTTCAAGTGTAGCTTGAATTTAGTCAAGAAAAACGAATCGTTTTTACGCAATTTTAAGCAGATTTCAGATACAGGGAAAATTGAAGGGATAGCAAATTCTAGGCAATAGGGACGATACAATGTCGCGTGAAAGTGACTTTAAAGAGTCGGATAGTATGAAACACTGCCGTTCGAGATACTGAGGATGTGATATAAACTTTAAGCCAACTTGACTCTCCTTCTGCTCCAATCTTCGCACAAATGGACGCACATTTGTATCGAATTTTTACATTTAATCGAGTGTAACTGGTCCCATGGTGCATTCAATTGAACAACTGAAAACAATCTTTGTATCTAATCTTTACAATCTTTGCATCATCGAATCATTTTTACGAATGTTTGAATGACCAATTTTGTGATTTTTTACAATTTACAGAATAGTATAATATAAACCCGAATCTGAATGCACCATGAATATGAATGTCAATCCACTTTCGAGCATTTTTAACTTCATAAATGAACTGTAAAACAAAAGTTTTGTAATCAAGGTGCTTTACATAGACATTTTTACACAATTGACTAGCAATTTCTGCGACAATGGAGTACATATGTGTATATACGCAAAACGCACATTTATCGTTGATAAAAATCGTATAATTATAATCTACTGGTTCGTATCACGCATATTTTATATCGTCTATGCGACATGTAATAGGTTGGACTATAACTACGATCTCGTTTATGCCATTTTTTTTTCGTAATGCTACTTCATAGAATTGAATGGAATGTAATTCGATTGTAACCAAGTAAAATGTTCACGATAAATGAGGAGTGCTTGAGTACCTATGTGTGCAAAAATGTCTTGATAGAAATATGTATGAGAAATTGTTGAAGCTTACTGTTCGAGGATGTTCACCGGTCAGTTGGGACAAATATTTACGCACATCAAAAGAGTTTTGTGCCGTGGTTGGGGAACGAAGTCTTGAATCAATCAGCTCGAAGTTTATTTATATTGCAAATGTGTAAAAATTTAAGTGGCCAATGACACGAGTGTATATTTTATAATTGAGAAGAGAAGGCGAAACTATTTTTGATGTGCCATAAAGTCCAAATTATGAGATGATGGGAAAAGCTGAGACTTTTTAAGAAGTTGAGAGATTTTTTGATTGATGCGATATTGGACATTGAAAGCGTACGCAAGATTGCTTCGCATTGTTCGTTAACTGTCTTTCTATAGAATTAAACGAATAGTTCTATGATATTTGTTTTACTATGAGATAATGAGGAGAAAAAACATTTGGAGACTGCCGCTTTCTATTTATAGGCTTTTTTTTTTGAATAAAAAGTTGTAGAAACTGTTTTCATAAAATCGAGTCGATAGATGCATAAACAATTGAAACGAAAAGGATTAAATAGAAACGATCAATACGAATTTTTGTGAAAACTATCAACGTGTAAAATTTATATCTGAAAATTTTCAACACGAACTTTTATACTTGTATACGTTAGCAGCCGTAATGTTATACACTTTGGGTGTTCTAGGCAGTTATAAATTAGACTTAGATACAAAATATCGCTGCCATTTTTGATAACTTTAACGGAAATCGGCTTCATTTGTGCTGCGATTGAATTACCTTAACTAGAACTATCAAATTGCTAAGGTACTTCTTTTGTTCTCTTTTATGACGATATGAGACATTTATTAATGAGTTTAGAGAATCAAGCGAAATTAGAAAATCAAAGAAATTATCTGCTCTCTTTGAATAATTAAATACAAGAGAGCTTTAGTGCAATTGGCAAAAAGTAGTGAAAAAAAATAAAGTAACAAGCACGCATATAAAATTGAAATATTTTATTCTTATAATCTTAATAAATTGAAATTTTTATTTTTAGTTTAAATTGTATGTATTTTTTTGTAAATATTGTAATGAATGATTTTATGCAAATGCAATTATGATCTATCGCGAACGATTAATATAAACGTACTATTTATGAAGATTAAATTTATCCGGAGAAAATATTGACCGTCACAATTCGTAGATTTAGTACGTCCATTGATTATTGTCGCAATTTCCGTGCGTGATAATAATGATAATACACCGATCTCGTGAGAGTTTTACTTTTTATTCTGTTATAATGATATCTTACATTTTAACGTCTATTATTCCCCTATAGGTAACTTCTTACATCTTTCCAAGTTGTGTCGACTGAGCAAAATGCGCTCGACTTTAGAATTGTGACAATACAATTATTTTCAGAATCGAAGATAAAAATGCGCAGCAGTTGAAAACTTATAGGTACTATATTCATGTTTTTATGTAAATAAATTTTTTGGTATATTTCAATCATTTATGCCTCTTTACTTTACCCAATCGCGACAATTTTTTCCATTATAACACTAATTATGTTTTATAATTAAATATTATAATATTACTAAACATATATATTACACATTACTTTCTATTAACGACATTTTTTATTAAGGGCATGTGATACTTTACCATAAGAGAAATAAGTTTCCCCAACTTTATGCTCGTAATAATAAATATTTTTTGCTAAAATCTAGTTTGAGAAAAAAACATATTCAGGGCATGTTTTACTTACCATATGAGAAAATTTAGATTACCTAGGTTTTTTCTACAATTATTACTTTTTCAAATAAATAATAGTGCATATCGGCCGAGAACGTGAACATGGACGGAAGTTCACTATTATTTTTTTTGTAAAAGTAAAAATTGTAGAAAAAACCTGGGTAATCTAAATTTGCTCATATGGTAAGTAACACATGCCCTTAATCATATCCAGCATAAATATGGGGAAACTACATTTGCTCTTATGGTATATGAGCACAGTTCGAGTGATAACCGAAATTCAGATAACCCCCGGATTTTTTCTACAATTTTTACTTTATCAAAAAATAATACTGTACAGCCCTCACGAAAATTAACACGGACGGCTGTGCACTATTATTTTTTTGAAAAAGTAAAAATTGTAAAAAAAAACCAGGTTATCTAAATGTGCTTATATGGTAAGTAGCACATTCCCTTAAACATAATTTATTATTATAAGAATAATAATTTTGCTAAAAAATAATTCCTATTATTTTCAAAATTTTTTAATTTTTGAATGAAAAAAAATTAAAATTTGAATTCAGAAAAAAATTTTCTTTTTATCTAATGATGGTAAAAAAGACATTTGTCAACTTTGGGAAGGTAACTTGGCATATTCTGAGAGAGATTGAAGAAATTCTTACAACCAATAATTAATACCTTATCCCTCTGAATTTACTTTATCGACCGCTGATATTTTACTATATTAGTTCACTTTTATTTTGTTGTTTTCTTTTATATTAAAATTGTAAAACTGATTATAAAAATGTTTCTGTAATGCACGGTTGAAACAGTATTTGCTATTTATTTTTATTTTTTTTTTACATCTAAATGTAGAAATGGAATGGAAGGACAGAATGTAAGTAGAAAACCATATGAACGTGTAGACATAATACTGTCTGATCAAAGTGGTTATTTCTACTGTTAAATTTGCACAAAGATAAAACAAGGGAAAAATAATATAAAATAAATAACGCTAGGCTTTCATTTTATACATTTCTCATAAATTGAAATTTTATAAATTAGTAGTTCAATATTCAGTAGTGAGAATACCAAAAATTAATTCTTGATTTAATTAAAATCTAAAACATCTTATGAACTTTTGAGAGCCTTTTTCACCTTTTGGTAGATTGTATAAACTTTTATAAGTTTTAATCGAGTTTGAAGTCTTCTCAGTTTTGCAAGGCTTTAATTAAAACTTTTCTTGAGTTTTTAAACTCACCCTCGAATATCAGCGTTAATATCGTGAAGTATATACATATATCATATATTATGTTTACTTTGTTAAAAGTCTTACATGAAAATATGATAAACACTTTGCATTGAAAATTTCTTTATGTGATCTTACTTGTAACGTTTTATATTTTTATTTATAGGAAGGAGGATTGGCTAACGTGTAACCTGATCGAAACCACTCTCAATATCCTTAAAATTTTTCCCTTCAAGGCCTGAGAAGGACCTTAAAGTTCTAAGACCACTGCCAATGAAAATGGTAAGACGTAAGACGCACTTTTGTAGAGGTCACGACCTCGGTTTTACAGTTTCATTTTACGACTTGCGGGGTGTCGCACGCTCTACTTTAGATTCTCTACATGTTTCACAAAAAGCTTCTCCGAAGTTACTTTCACAATTCGCATTCATATACTCCACGAAATCAAAATTCTTTTCAACAAATGGAATTCTGTTGGGAACAAGAAAGTAAATAAAAGAAAATCTGCGGAGATAAATAATTCCTTATTCCTCCTTATAAAAACGTTCTGCGAACAATCTCTCTGCCTGCCCTGCTTCGTTCAATCTTCCATCCAAGTATCAAAGACACCAATATAAAAAGTGAAGGATTCTCTTTTCTCAATTGTGGAAAAAAAGTGAGGAAAGTCATCGGGAAAATGAACCGCTGCATGATAGAAAGGGATATCCAATTTCTTGTTCGGGGCGTAAAGGGGGCCTGAGGAGGGGTCAACCCCTTCGAATTATAGTACCTGACTACCGGTTACCCTCACTAAATATTTCTATGTATTCTATTAACATTCCCAGATTTTCTTGGTATTTTTCACATTCTTGATACCATTTCTATTTTTAAATATAAATAATGTTTCTGAAACCCTTTTATAGCTATATTCCCTCATATTCCCGAATATTTTTCTGTGAATATACTCCTGCTACACGATAACTCAGAGTGGTTGACCCCTCGGATCCTGACAATGTAAAAATCACAAATTTAAAACTATTTTATATTATTATGCAAGAAAAGGGTGAGAAGCCATTGCGCTCCGACAAGAAAATTTTATATACTCTTCCACGATGCGGCGCGTTCAATTACTTCGAAAGCGCTGGTAGATTTCGCGGGAATAATAATTATAGCAAAAGGTCAGAGTCGAGGGAGTCAGTGCTGGAGATCGCCTCGAACGCTGCTAGTTCGCAGTCTGCTTTCCGAGAAGGCTGACATAAATCAAAGTTTTATTACGGATAATTTTATGAGGAGACCAGCGCCCGAGAAGAGTCTCGGTGCCGCCGATGGCGGCTACCTTAAACTCATAATCGACGATAGCACTCCGGACTTTCGTAGCTGGGTCGTTAGCAAATCAGCGGAAACAGATTTACCTCTGTTAATATGGCCTTGCACTTGGGGAAGTTTTCTTCTTCATCCTACTTTGCATTTCCGTTATATTTGGCAGTATTTACTCTCAGTGGAATGCTCGAAAAATGTGAGTTAATTACTGTTAATAAATTGCAAGCTTCTTATTGTTAGTGTTACCTTTTGGCGCGAAAGTGTGGACATGACTTTTAGTACTCACCTGAATTTTATGGCCTTCATTAATTTTGCACGCACCTCCATACATTATTATCCTTAATATAAACTACCTAGAATTTTTAAATGTAGCAATTGTTATTAAATGGTTTTAAATTCACAAAGTTTTTCGAGATTTTTTAGTGATAGAAAATTGATCTGCTATCGTTATGTATATTTTTTTTAGTAAAAGTATATAAATTATGTTTTCTCTAGAAAGTTTACTTGTGGAGTAATGACGATCAATACTGCGTACTGAAACTTTACGTAAAAACTAAAAATCCTACGGAGTTTAACTGAACTTCGCAGAAGTATCGTTATGAAATTGAAGGGGTTCTACTGTCAATTTGACATCCACCAGTTGGAATGTCGGTAAAAGTAGTTTCGATACTTTTACGATTCCAAACGTCAGAATGAAAGTTTCTTCTTAGATTGTAGATTCTCCTTTCGTTGTCAAATAATTTTTGTCTCGAAAAGGAAGCCAGTGTTTCAATCTTTTATTTGAGGTATTAAAGTCCAAGATTTATGATGAAAGTCGTAAAAGTCTGTACGTCTTCTTATTCTTTTAAAATTAACAAACTAGGAGTCATCAAAAGGATATAAAGATTACAAAGTCCCTTCAAATATTTTCAAATAAAAATACCTTCTGATTTGAAATCGAAGTGTTTAGAATTCAAAGGAAACCTCAGGAATAGAAAAACGGAAATCCCGTTTCCTTTGGCGATTTTCGATAAGAATTGTAATTGAAAATGGGGGCCTATTAATTTCCGGTAGATCCGGTTTCCGCTTAACCATCATGCCGGAATTCGAAGAAGAGATTCCTTTTCTTTGTGCTGTCGGCATGAGAAGAGACCTTAAGGTCGAGCTAATTTCACGCAGCGGGGGAGAACACCGCTCTGGAAGAACGCTGTAAAACAAACACTTTCGCTTTCCTTTAGGCGCCTCTGTCGCTCCTTTTACTCTACACTCTTCACAAACTCACATTCACACATGTACGACCTATCTTATCTTTTTTTCTTCGGATGATGATTTTCTTTTTCGTCCTTCTTTTTCTTTCACTCAGTTCAGATTTCAGGGACGTAGCTTTTGGAACCAAATTTAGAAAAAATACCCCTTTCCTGTTATCTCTACAAGGATTTTTAAGCTATTCGCGAGGGTGATGAACTTTCATCCCTTCTTTCAAGATGGGTAGATAATTAAGGACACGAACTTAATGCGAATTGCACAATCGCATAATATATGTCTTACTTAGAATCAAATAACAACTTGAGATGTTTGAAAAATACGAAATTTTTGCATTTCAAAATCATCACTTAAAAATTGCGAAATGTTATTTGAAATTGAGAATATTAATGTAAACCTCCGCAAGGGTTTTATTTAAGATGTTAATTGCCTCATATAAAATATCTTACAACCCCTTAAAATCTGTTGAGCTTTTGTGAAATTATTTTAAATCCCATGCATTTTGAATTTCAGCTTGCAGAAAGAAGCTCTTGACGGTCCTGATTTCCCGGTTGGTTTGGTCACGATTTTTAATCTCACGCCAGGATGGCGGACCAAACGCGCATTCCTCGCGACCACAAAAATGTCGGTCATCGCGTGAGATTATATACGAAGCTGATCACCGGTGGTCTCTCTTTTTGGCAAAGAGCAAAGAGGATTCACTGAGAAGAAGAAAATAGAAATTGACACATGGTAAGATCAGAGGGTTGTCAGATTCTCATCATACAAGAACTTCAATAACATAATATGATTGCCTAATCCCTAATTCATGACATCAATTTTTGCCGCCATTTTTTCCAGAGAAGACTACAATATAATGTCAAATTCTATTTGATTTAATTTACTGCTTTAAAAAATATTCATCTGCAGAATAAGAATTATAGATTATATTTTTATAGCTCTTGTTTAAATTCTTCAAGGAACTCAACAAAGTCAAAAGCTTCGGATTAAAACTTATCGTAACGAACCACTTCGCGGAAAAGAAATAAAAGCATCGGCTTTACTCAGTTTAAAAAATTGAATGTCAATCCTCTTAAATTTACACGCGTGGTCGCAGTTCTAAGCACTCATGTTCTTCGTGTTCTCACGCTGCAGCGGTTTACTTTGTTGTCGGAAAGGCCGAAATTATGCTAATTTAATTTATGCCGCGTGCTCGCGAACATCCAATTCGTCGCTTACTTTTACAGACGCAAAACTGTATACATATAGAAAAAGAATACATAGCCTAAGGTTATTCGCCAATGAATTAAGTAACTGCCGAACTGTGAGGTTCTACCTTGGCGTCTATACCGTCCTTGCTACTTTCGAAATGCCAGATTAATTAGTCGAGTTCATAGTCTGCCTTACGATTGTCTCGACTCGTGACCACCCGTATTCAAAGAATTTTTGTAAAAGGCAATGAAAATTATTACGCACAATCTGCGAAAATTATTGTACAAAGTGAAGATTTACGAGAAGCTTCGACTCGAACGAATCGATCAGCAGTTTATTATTATTATCACTGTTTTATCGCTACCGACTATACTTTTTGTGTACAAAGATTAAGATCGGGAGGCAGGTTCCAGTTTCGATTTATTGATTTCTTCGAAGATTTGTTCATGAATTAAATTATGTCGTAGAATTATTCATTATTGAGAGAGGATATAGGATCACGTATTTCAGTTAGGTATTTAAATGTCAGTAACAGGTGATTGAATATTTAAATGGATACTAAAAAGTTTGTCAGATTTTTCTAGATTGCGGTTTTAATTGCTAAAGATAAAAATAGGATTAATTAGATGGAATGTTAAAAATTAGACTAGTGTGATACATAATGTTATCAAGTAGATACGACCGAGTTTAGTCAGACCTCGTATTAAAAACTGAACTTGTATTCAACATTCTTTTGAATACTTTAAAAGAATTCTATATAAATAATTGAACAATGCTTCCTTTAATACCTTACCTTATTCATTCAATGGAATGTGGCATGGTCTTGAAGTGAGGATTAAGTTTAAAGATTGAAATTTGAATGATTTAATGTATGAAATAAGGTTTCGACATGTAGAAATTGGGGATAAGATGTGCTTGTGTGAAGAGGAGTGTTGTTGGTTTTGTTAAATGGAACGTAAACAATACTTTTATCGATTGGTCAGAGAAAAGGTGTAAAAATAAGGCAGTAAGTGGTGTGACGCAAAAAGAAGCAAGATTAGCAGCCTCAGCCCCTCGTTCCAGTGGTTTCAACCCCCGGGGAGACTCCAATAAGAGTATAGATAGAACGGTCCTGAGATCAGCAGCCGACTACAGAGAAGGAGCCAGCACGGCGCCCCAGTCCCCGCGACTTTGACCCACATCATATCGTTCTCGTTTTTGCCTTTGCCTCCTTCCACGTTCCTTCGCAGCCCTCCCGAGACTATTATCTTAATCCTGCACACATCTACTTCAAGACCTTCTTCGAGAATTGAAAGCACCTCACCGACCTGTAAGAGTCTCAACCTCTTGGTCCCTCCTCCAAGTCTCTCTTCGAATGGTTCATTCATTCCGGTTTAAGGGGAGCATAAACTCTCACCATTTTTTTCGGAGGTGCTAATCATCTTGCTGTGAATTATATCTGAGTGTTAATAACTGTATACAGAAATATTTTCTACTGTGTTATAAAAAAAAGGATCAAACTAGAATTTCGTAAGTTAGGTTTCGACGAGAAACAGAAAAGAGGGACGGAAGTAATGATCGATAGTTCGTGGGGTAGGTTCTTGACTTTTCTTCATTTGTCTTTCTCCCTCTTACAGAATTCTATGCAGAGACCTTAATAAGATAAGGTTTTTAGGATAAGGATGTATCGCGACCCCTTTTAATATTGGTCAGATATATTAATCTTTTTTTTTTAATTAATTCAAAATTTTTAATCTTCTTATTTTATTCTAGAACATGAGGTTGTAATGATTTATTAATTTCATTGCAAGGGTTTTTAAGTCTCAATGCATGTAAATATGAAGATACAGAGCAATATAATATAATGAATTGAATAAAAAGAATAAACATTTCTTATACTTTTTCCATTAAGCAATATACAAGGAAAATCTTTGTTTTTTACAGTCGAATTTTTACAGCCCGTCCATTCTTCTGGCAGTCGACCGCTATAAATTAATACTAATCTTAGCACTCCAGCGCGGATTTGTGACTTCGAAGCGGATTTATCGGGATTCGAGTAACTCTGTCGAACTTATCTTGGACCGTTTCTCATTGTCGCAAACCAATTCTTTGCGCACATTCACGAAATTTGCTGCGATGGCTGTAGAATTGAAAAGTATTATCTTCTTAAGCCTCCACGTACCCATGTTTTCAATTAAAATTTTTGTAGTATACTCTTCTTTTTTAATTAGGCAATTCAAATTAAATTATGTTTCTCATAGAGTCTAGTTAGTAGGAAGGTTTCTTATCTTCCTTTTCCCAACCATCTTTTTCAACCATCTTCACCAATCCTCTTTTCTAACTCTCTTTTCCAAATCTGCAGAAACCTAGAAAACAAGTTTTATTATTAGGGGTGTAAAATTTGGAATGTCCTAGAGCTGAGCACCCCTTGTGCCTATCTAACGTAAGAGGTGAGGCAGGAAAGAGGGAGGTGAACGAGATAAAAGGGGATGTGAAAACGGAGGAGGATGAGGACGAGGATAGAATAGGCGCGAGCGAGAGTGAACGCTCATGGAACACTCTCGGAACGCTGGTTCTGGGGCAGCTCGGAATGCTGGACTTTGGTCTCTCCCTCTCGCTTCACCTCGTTCTAGTCGTTCTCCATCTCGACCCTCTTGCTCGACTCCCAGAAATACGTAGGGGTGCTCACGGAGGGTTGGAGAAGGAGGCGAAGGAGACGAAGGAGGCGGTGGAGAAGCAAGGCTAGATCAATACTCGCATCTCCGACGGCTGGACCAGGCCGGACATTGCGTTCCGAAACTCACCTTCTACACCATCCAACATCGACCCCTCAATACGCACTACAAACTACCCTTTCGGAATCACCCTTCGCTTCTTCGTAAAAGTATATCAACCCTTATGTATTCTTTTGATGGAAGAATGCACTCACTGACGTTCTAATTCCACCTTGCGCCTATTAACTTTGATGTTGATGAACCTGCAGGAAATTTAAACTCAGTAGGCAGAAAACTGACCTAAAATTATTTTTTATGGAGGAGTCAAAGCTTCTTTAATGATCCGAACGGTTTAAAGGGCTGATACTCTAGAAGTCTAGAATCATCCTTCTACTATAGCTGACTATAGTCTCATTGCAGATTTCCCTATATGCATTTCCTTGATCAGACTTATAGCTTTGGCAGAATCCGAATCAGTAAAATCTTAGTAAACTATAGTGGTAACAATTTTGGAATTGTTATGGTATTTAGAACCACAATTTTGAGACTTGGTAGTTAGAAAGTTGAGAAACACTGGTGGTCGGTCAATTTCCCCTTAGTTGTGCCTCACGCGGGTGGAACTCGAGGGTGGACGGCTCCATACTTTCTCAAATACGCTTCCACGATACGCGCAAATCGAGTACGTATTTACTTTACATACATACGAAAGCTCGTTCTACGACTTTAAGGTGTATGGTATGCCCTGTGTCCATGCGACACTTTATACGCGCGAGCACATAACCCCACCGAAATTCTATTCGCATACGAAGACATACCGGGAAAACTCAACCGGTCGGTCCATTTGCATTTTCCTCCTTTTTCCATTTTCCCATTCTCCACCTTTCATCCCATAGGCAATATCCTACGACACTGAGGGAACTCAGAGTATCTCGCCAGAGCTTTCCTATTGCACAAAGAATTTAAAAAATAAATAAATAAGATAAAAAGAAATGCCATTCCGTTGGGCATTCAGAATCTTGAAAAGCTTTCTAAATCTAGTTTCTCATAGTGCAAAAGAGAATTGCTGAAAGTAACACAAAGTAAGTTTGGAAGAACTTGGAAAAACTGTTCTGTGTTTTAGTAGAAATAATTCCCGTCTTAAAGCGTTCAAGCTGTAAGCTTTCGACGAATTGTGAAGCAAAAATTATATTAAAATACTTCTTGCAACTAACAGTTTGTTCAGTTAATGTTTCTCGAGGACTTTAAACTATTCTCCATAAAACTGATTCTCACTGAAATCGTGAGAATCAGATGATAAAAAATACATTTGCACATCTGCTTCTGATAAGCAATGCGAATGAGAAAGTTTGAAAAGTTCTAACAATCTAAGCCACCGGTTAGAAGTTTTAGTGACTTAGGTATATGAAATTTATTGAATGGAATAAAATAAATGTCGGTATAAGATAATAGAATTATTTTATAAGAAACTTTCAGAAACGATTAAAATTATAAGAAAATAAAAATTCGTAATAGCATCCTATAAAAAAGGAAATATTAGCGAGTATAGGAAAAAATAACGTTAAAAATATTAGACATATTATCATTATTACAGATGCGTGTTCGAATGTAATAACCGATTGGCAGAAGAAACAGATGGAAAGATATATATTGATTTCTGTGAAAAGTGCGAACATTAGCAATACCGAGGTCAACAATCCACTGCATCGAGGTACAAAGATGTTTGCATGTCTGGCGCGAACAGAATAATTGCATGTCCATATATTATTCCTTTCAAATAAAAATGTATAATTGGTAATATCCGAAAAAGTCGGAAAAGACTTTTTTGCCTAACATTTTTCTTATTGAAATCAAAAGTCGAGAAGTTTTATGATTGAACTTTAAAAATCTCGAATTCTCCAAAAGTCAGATCTTGTAAAAATGTAAAAATTAAAAAGGAATGATAAATTATGATCCGGTTAGAATTTCAACGATTGAACCCTTAGAATGAGAACCACCGTTCACTTTCTCCAGGAGTAGAGAACCCTTTAGAATTCTCACCCCATGGTTCCCTGGGAGCCATCTCACTCTCGCTCTCGATTCGCTCTCACTGTTGTACTTACTCTCTGTTTCTCTCTTTCCTATCTCTCTCCCTCTCCCCCCTCCCCCTCTCTCTATCCCTGTTCTCATTTCATCCCTTTCGCCCCTTTTGCCATCCACAAAATCATCTCTCTCTGTCTTTATCTCAAAATTTCTCCTTTCCTTCTCTTCCCTTCCGAGGTAAGTGAGAGTGGACCTTGGTCCAGCGCTGCATCGACCCTCTTACCCCTTCCAGTTCGACTTCGCCCTCATAATCTCACCCCTGACCACGTCGCCGCACCCTATCTCGAAAATACGGCTCGACCCTAACACACGTGAGTATTGATTGGCGACAGGCTCGCCAGAGAGCGCCACCATTGGCCAACACCAAACTTACCATCGCGGATTTTCCTTTCTGCATGGTCAAAAGAAAAAGAAAATAAAATGAGGGAAAAAGCCTTTCCAAGGTTGCGAAATAAAATTAAAAGTTACACTCTTCTGAGAGGTAGTTATAATTCACATCAGTGAGTATCTTCATTTTGTAAGGAATTCTCTTTTCTTAGTGTGTTGCATGGTTGCAGCACATCAGTTTCACCATTGACTAACCCCATATTAGGAGCGGTCAGTTTCTTTCATTATGAGAAATTTCACCTTTCATAGAAAAAAAAAGTCGCAAAAAATTATTCGCTAATTCGACATACTTTTCTTTTAAGGAAAAATGACCTATACTTTATTCTGTTCTCAACTTTTTATTCTCAGTGAATATGCCAATCGTATAAATTAACATGTCATTTTAGTCTCTTTCACTTTCCAAATTTAATAGTTAAAGGAAAAAATTTTTGAAGGCGTAGCAAATTATTTTTACAAAAAGCTCGAACCTCAGCTTTAACAAAAAGTTATCGAACCCCTCTTCCATCGGAAATTTAAATAATAGTTGTATAAAGTTTATTTTAATGAACCTTTCCTGCCATAAATCATCCTCGAATAAAAAAGTCTTATTCCAGACACGCCGTAATTTGCATCCATTTATAAAAAAAAAAATTATAAATTGTTCATCACATGCAACATGCAATATACACCAAAAAAAAAACAAGAACCTTTCAAGTACATTTCTAAGAGTTAGACTTATAGATTTATGAATCCCGAACACTGTAAGAAATCATGTTTTTCTCAAATCTATGTGAGTACACGCGTGTTGGAAGCTTGGTGTAGTGTTTCCGGCAATTGCGGATAATTGGACCGAGTCATGCGAGCCATAGTCGAAGCCGTGCGCTCTTTAATCGGTTCTGGGACGTTTCGCGCAAAGTGAGCATCAAAATACGTGCGGGTCGAATATCCAAAAAGCTAAAACCAAATAAAAAAATTCTCCAAGTGCCGAACGAAGACCAAAGGCCCACCCAACACCGTAAGTCGTAATTTGGTGCCCGAAGCGTTCGACCTTCCTCTCGCAGAATCATAAACAAGAACCTATAGAGATGACAGATCTTACATATTCATTTGGAACTACACTTGAACAGAAATTGTCGACTTTTATGTGAAGCGCTTCTTCACTGGAAGTAATTTAACTATGATTTATCTCCCTCATAATAATAGCTGAGTACATTTTTATACTCTTGGTATAATAATTTCTATTTATAGTTGCCTAGTAATTAAATTATTCTTTTCGTGTTTCCAGGATAAATCGGAATGGCCCTCTTGATGTTAATGTTACTCTCACATTAAAAGGCAAGAACTGAGGGAAATTGACCTTAAGAGATTTGGGTTGTTGGATGATCATTGATGAGATACAAAAACATAATGAAGAATCAGGTCTCACCCTCTTCACCGGAAAAAATGCACATAACCTACCCTAACGATAAATATGTTCAGCGGTCGTTAGTCCCTTGCAGAATCAAGCTTCTATGAATCATCTCCTTCTTTTCGTCAGATTGGGAGAGGATTTCAGCCTGAAGAGATCGCCATAATGGTACCCGAAGGAGAAACATGAGAATTAGGTGAGCTTTGAAAACGGGGAAAGATTTTGTTCTTATACTCTTGAGTAGTGTTACCTTTTAAGCGACATAACTTTTGCTTTACTCGACCTTCCTGACCAACCATAAGACACAAACTTGACTTGAAATCGAGAAACTTCCCGAGTAGGGTCATAGGGATTACTCGGGTCGTATGTACTTACCTACATTCCCACAATCCTATATCAGAACCACTTCTTCACTGTAATTTTCTCAGCTGGAACTCTTAAAGTGAGCTCCACCTATTCAAGCTAAATCTAGGTCATTTTTTTAAACTAGTTGATAATAAACATGCTTATTAATTTTAATTAGTAAACGAATCGGCACTATCCCCTCAGTAACTTTCTTACTAATTCTGATTACGAGAGAGGACTGATTTAACTTTGAGCCTTAGAATTAGGCCTTAGAATTTCAAATTATTGTAATAGAGATTCCTCAAATTAAAATCACTGAACTTTAGTTATAGATAGTAGAGAAAGGAGAGTACATTTTTCAGTTCAGGGAACTAGTCTCTTAAAATGCGATTGGGACGTAATTCGAAATGTGACTCACGATTTTGTCCGTATAGGGGTGGCGAGCTTTGCAGGTTCTTTGTGCCAGCAAGCCGACCTCCGACCATTTGAGTCTTTGAAAGATCAAAGTCTCGCTCGTCGCTCTGGAATTTTTATCCCCCATTTTGCAGAGGCCAACTTTTTCAAGCCTAATCGCATTTGAAGTCAATTCTGATCTCGTTTTCAAGTAAAGTCTCTTTCAATTTTCGAGAGAGCTAGCTCATCTGACTGACTTAAAATGAGGTAGGAAAAAAGGTAGAAAAAGTAGGGAAAATATAGAAAAAGTGTTATATTTTGAACGTAACTGAGAAAGCTTATTAAAACCAATTAAAAATTCAATCAATCCTTGAATTTTGAAAATAATTGTAAAAACTTTACAACGATGTAAAACTACCAAGTTTTTTTTGCAAAAAAAAACTTTCAGGCTTCGTACTACTACCATGGTAGTTTTACATAATCGTTGTAACTTTTTTACAATTCTTTTCAAAATCAAAGAAGTTATTGATTTTGTAACCCTTTGGGATACTTTCAAGGTCATGCTCTACCTCTAAACGTTTTCTTTTTTAATTTCAAAACAATTTTTTTTCATAAAGTGACACAAAATGATGCGGGGTGAGACTTTAAATAATCGAAAAAAAAATTTTTTGGAACACCTAATTAGCATTAAACTTGATTCTCAGAATATAAGATGATTAAAATTAAAGATATAAATTAGATTCTTTTAGTGAAATAACTTTCAATACTATTTTAATTAACTCCCTTGTGTTATAGATTCCTAGAAATATCTGAAAGTAATTCGCTTTGCAAGCAAATAACAACTGTTACTTTACGAGGTATTAAATGAAAAAGAGGAGGAAAAGAAGAAAGTGAAAAGGGAAACTTAGTGGGCTGAAAAAAGAGCAAGAGAGATGCTACATATGAAGGGGAAAAAGATCGTAATTCCGGGGTTCCATCACCCACGCGGGGTTTCCTTCTCTAATAAATGCCATAAGCTGTTCTCCGAGTGTGGACATAATTCACCAGGTTCGTACGCCGAACATGGAACACTGGGAGCAAACCCTTGGTCCAGCTTGGCTCGATTACCAATGTGCGTGAGACAGGTTTGAAACATGTGTGAACAATGTTCGTGACTCGACATTCCGAATGATATAAGGGTTGACGTCTTGCGATAATAACGTTGTAGTTAAAGAATTCGGACACACATGAATAATTATACTAAAAAAT
The DNA here is from genome assembly GCA_032275145.1 of Synergus laeviventris. Classification (NCBI taxonomy): domain Eukaryota; kingdom Metazoa; phylum Arthropoda; class Insecta; order Hymenoptera; family Cynipidae; genus Synergus; species Synergus laeviventris. The sequence goes on from JAUESI010000010.1 coordinate 7,031,029, forward strand.
ATCAGGTACCCAATTTCGATTAAACAGCTTTCTTTAAGACGCTTTCATATTCAGATTCATAGTACAGTTTACATCTGAAGAATAATAGGAATAGGATTAATAATATAGGGATTTTTTTTCGAGGAATTTGAATTTTAAAACCAGTAAAAGTCATGAAAATTTATATTGCCCTGTAATGATTTCAAACTTAATATTACTATCTGCTTCTGAGAAATGCACTTGTGATTTTATGCTAGTTAGAGTAAAAACATAGTCTGCAAATTCAAATTGGAATCATGGAATAGCAATTACCATAAAAACTTCATATAGTTAATTCTTTGCTATCTTTGGATAACATTATTTTTCTTGTTATTTATTCTGTAGGGTAGTTTTCTTATGACTTTCTGCATAAGCGTATATGTATAATATCGAGTCTGATTAGTACGAGTGGGTGGGTGGATGTCCAGATTATAAGAGCTTGGGAGCCACCAATGGGCCTGGAACCCTGAAAAGGAAGGAGTGAACTTTTGTCGATAACAAGAGTATACTAACCACGTGACTTTACTACAAACGAAATCAGCTAAGCCAAGGGTGAAGAAGAGTTGTATCGATAACATATACAGGACACAGCATACTTTTCAATTGAGGAAAAACATTCGTACGCTTTCTGAATGGAATAACAATTTTTTTCATCCTTTTGATCCAATTTCTTTCTTTTACTTTTACTCACCATTTCTTCAAAAATATCAGAAAATCCACTTAATATCATGATTGAATCTTCTTTCAAAATCTTAAGTCCTCAAATGAGTTTTTTTTCACTGGACTCAATTTTAGGTTTGAAACTAGCTCAAAAAATATTGTTGTACTCATAAATCTTTCTCGATTATTTTTAACAATAATAAGGATCATTGTCACAGGCGGCAATAAAATCTTCGCGGTGTCTTGCGTGCGTATATACAAGATCATAAACTTGTGTCACAGTTGAACGAGTTGTCGAGACGTTGGATGAACACGCGATTCTAGGGAGCAATTATTTAGAAATGCGGGTTCATCGCTAATTTGTCTGTACTTCTCTGGTAACCAAAGACCCGCGTTCACGTGTCATTTTCTGAATTTTACGAGCTGCAAAGTCGTCCTTTAACTAGATAATTGCCATTTCAAATATCGTGTCACGAATTAAATAATTTTCTTTAATGGTAGTCATTCATTTAATTAAAACACATTCTTTCTGACACATAAAGCTCCTTATGAATCTTATGATGATGAAGTAAGATGAGAAAGGTTTGAAAGAAATATTTTTAGAGCAGTGATTGATTAGTGATTGTAACTCTTTTCAGTGCGATTTTATTAATCGGAGAATTTTATTTGTTTTATCACGAAATATGAGAACACCCTCTGGTAACGGAGAACCTCGTTCATTCGCATGTATTCTGAAGGCACGCTTGCTCGAGGAACTCTTCGTGCCAGGCTCTGCCCTTTGCGCTTAAATTGTCAGGAGAATGAGCAGCCGGTCCGAGTGAGTGAGAGAGTTAGCAAGTGAGTGATGGACGAGCAAAAAGTAACTAGCACCCAGTTTGCGGACAATTATCGCACGAATGGCGAGGCGGCCGGTGGGTCGATTGGCCTTCCACTGATTTAGTCTTCTATACTTATATCTTATGTGTGTTATATATGCTACCTTTTCAACAGGACGAGCCTTCTTCCTCCTTGGTACGGATACCAACATTTTCTCACCCTGTCATGGACGTTTATTAACTTCGATCACACATCTTTTCACGCTTGATGAGTGTACTCGATAATAATAATGTCCTTTATTCATTTAAAAAGATGTTTATAATGATAGCTTATTTCGGTTTGAAAATTCGCGTATTGTATCTTTTTTGCAGCAAAAATAGCTGTAAAATTACAACCAATCACTTTTTAAAAATTTGTTGTGCTATATCTGTAATATACTGTTATATATACTTAATGGCTCTCAGAAAGGTCGAAATAATAGAATTTGTTCCTCGGTACAAATAACCTTGACTGTGGACGAGTATTTTCAATAATTGCAAATAGAAAATAGAAAATCGCGATGTTTCTTCAAGTACAGCAATTTACATACATATTTTATGCATATATATTATATGTCCTAAGCAGCATGGATTATAAGCTATTTTGCAAGCTCAGCAGCATTCGTGCAAAAGGGCATTTCTACCTGTCTGTTTACATCCGTTAACACGGCTATAGTTAAGTTCGCATGCCTTATAGATATGTATGCCTATGCAAAGGTATGTAAAGCACAGTATTCGATAATATATAATGCGAGTTCCGCGAGGGTATAGTTCTTCGTCGAGGGTCGAGGGTGCTGACTGCACGCCAGTCCATACTCAGACGTTCTCCATACTCGTGACGCGACTTCTAACTTCTTTACCTGTGCCTTTATCAGTTTCTGTTTTTTCCGCTTTTCGAATATCGAAAATATGCTTCGAATGTTAAGGTCAGTGCTTTGCATATTTTATTTTTTTATTTTATTGCTTATTATTAGTCTGCTAAATTTTTATTCTACTGATAAACAATATCGTTCTTCAAATTCTATAGAATTATACTCAGCCTATAGTATTAAAAATATTCTAGTTCACTGTATCCCAATGTCAAAAAAATTA
>JAUESI010000010.1:7033752-7080360 GCA_032275145.1 Synergus laeviventris
ATTAACTTATAGTAATCTGAATGAGATTTTCTTATAATTCAATTCCGCATTCAATGTGGCTTTTAAATTAAGAACGTCTTTTTAATTATAATAATGTTCTATTAATTAATTGAAAATTAAAACCAGTTAAATACAATTTGTCATTTGCCTTACGCAGCTCACATGTCGATACTGATTTCTCAATCGCTTGTTTCGCTGAAATAGTGCGAGTGATTTGAGCGTAATTTCGGCTTTGCTTTTTCGAGGTCGAGGCGCCGTCGAGAGAGATTAAATAAATTAAAGTCGATTAAGTCTCTCGCGTGGACGCGAACAAAGGCCCGTTCAAGAGCATCGGGACAGATCGGTTGCGTAAGCTTTTTTTGGAGGTGAGTGAACGAGAAAAGAGAGAGATAGAGAGAGATAACTGAAACAAGAGAATTCAGAGTTTAAACTGGCTCTTTTTTATTTCCCGGAAATTTGGTTCTTAGATTTATAATCGAGGACGGGAGAATTCGCAAAGTAGAGTGGCGCGTCTGCTCCCGTTAGTGATGTAGCTAACACTGTGGCAATATATAAAAAAAAGATTTAAAAAAAAAATGACAAAAATGCGAGACCGGAACCACGAGACACGCGGAGTCCTTGATATTTGGCGATTGATTGGCTGGATTGCCAATTTGGCCAATTACCGTCGTCCATCTCGTATTTCGCGGAATACAGAATTAAATTACTAGGTACCACCTACCAACCGTCGTCTTTGCCCGAAAAGGGCCTTAGGCGACGGATAAGATCGACTTCTGATTTTAGAATTTTCGATTTCTGGATAGAACGGACAAATGCGAAATTTCGACGGCCATAAAAAGTGGGAACGCCTTAGTTTCTCATGACAGTATTAAAGAGACGAGATTACAGTTATTTAGTCTTAGTCGTACCTTAAAATCAGCGGAGAATTCTTTGGGGTATTTAAAGTCCCGGAAATCTTATTAAAATGTTACTAATTTGGGTCTATTTGAAATAATAATTTATGCTTGAAAAGAGAATTGTGTAGACGATGCTTTTTGAAGATGATGTCAGTTATTCATATATAGCTTTATTGATCAGTTTTTATATTTTACGCGTCTATGTATTTCGTTCTTTTTTAAGACGTTAAAACACAAATCCGAGATATCACTGTCGATCTCTCAGAAATTGACTTGTTTCTTTTTCACCCCCAAAGTGTCACAGCTTGGAGATACTGCTCAATATACATGTCACTTTTAAGGAACAATCCAAACAATACTGCAACTTTTCTTTTTCATGCTTATTTGAAAAATATTTAAAAATTTAAAAGGTCAACTCCCACGAATTTGTGTTATACACGGAAAATGAATCCGGCGAAAATGGAGCCCCACAATTTTAATTTAGACAGATGGGACTTGTTAATGGGACACGCGCGTACATAATTTGCAAGAAATCTAATAACACTGGCCCTATAACTCGTGCCGAGTTTCCCCCACGTCTAATGACAATACGAGTTCCGACTCGGAAATTAAAATTTGCTCGAGACAAGGGGTTATGTGTCCACCTTCATATAAAGATTTTTTGAATTCATATTTCAAGTATTTCTCTACTCGTACCTATGTGTGTATATTGTATATTTATACACACCTAAATATCTCAGAGATATTTTCTGAGGTTAAGATTGAAGCTATAGGCATGATATTTCATGTACTATATTTGAGTAGTCACTCACACTGACAAAAATAGTGCGCCAATGCATTTGTATGCAGTAATTTGCGGTCAGACATAGAAAAAAAAATACTACCGAACTCGTTAAGCAGTTTCGCGGTTCTTTTATGTTTTTTACGACCTTATAATGTAAACACGCTGCTCGAAACGAAGGCATCTCTTTCCATTAGGACCCTCTCGAGTCATTCAAATGGCGAAAAGTTATTATTTTCATTTTTAATAGAAATTTTTATGAACTTGTTGCTAAATTTTTCATTACTCTGTTATTAATTTAAAAATGCGTATCAGTAAAAAATAATTAATATATTAGTTCGAGGAATTTCCCTTTTTGAGAATTTGAAATATATTTGAAATATGGTGAAGTCGCAGGAAATCTTTCTACTGAAAAGAATGAGCCGTCTTCATTGAACGGACGGACGGATGAACGGGTAAAATGATGTGAACGGATACTTTATCACAAAACAAAATTAAAATAGATTTATGTTATAATATAACTTTAAGAATATAGAGGTATCAGTTTTCGTGTATCAGGAATATATTCCCAAAACAATATTTAGGAATATTTGAAAATATTCCCCAGTATTCCTATACCCCAAGTATTTCCTTCGCGTGTTAATTTTGTAACCATTACAAAATAATTGCTGACAAATATTGCTATACTTGTAAAAATATATGTACAAAGCTTTTGGAATTAGGATAGAAAATTAGTTTAAAACGAGTTCAAACAATTTAAATGATTCCAAAATATTTAAAAATATTATTGAAAATCACTTAAAATCTCTTAAAAATTCTTATTCTGTTTGGAATTATTTTTAAATCTCTTAAAATTCGTTGAAATTGCTTCATATATTATTAAATTTATTTTTAAACCGTGCGTTTTCTTTAATCCATTAAATTTCGCAATGGTAACATAGGAGTCTGTCGGAATAGTTTCAGGGGCGGATTCAGGGAAATGTTTCAGGTTGGTAACATTTTCTGAAAAAAGGTCATGAAAAAAAAAATCTTGGAAGGCGTTTGGGTCTTTCTAGGTATGTCTGGATTTTTGGGATCGGGTGGTTTCTCTTTGGCACACCTCCCAACCCCCCTGAATTCGCGCTTGAACAGTTTAGAATGTCAAGTTATATATTTTAGATTTTAATATATTTTAAAATATTCACAAAAACTTCGGAAGATTTCAAAAATTTCAAAAGAACTTTATGGAATTCAGACACATTATTTATATTTTAAAATTACTTAAAATTCTTTTAAGTTCATCATTTGACTTCTACTGAAACCCCTTAAAAATTCTTTAAAATCACTTAACATCTCTTAAATTGATTATTAATATCTTCAAATTTTTCAAATACTTTGAAATCTCTTAAAAATTTTTTTTCTCTTTGGAATTATTTTTTAAAAATTTTTACTTCGTTAAAATTACTTGAAATATTTTTTAATTCATTTTTAAACCTCGCATTATTTAAAATCTGTTTAATTTACCAACAGTAACGTCGAAATATAGAATATATTTGAGAAATAAAGGATTATTAAGAATATCGAGAACACGAAGAATATCTGATAATATTTATGTGAGGGTTATTCTACGAAGAATCTCAGAGTTGTCGACCCCTCGTCGATTGCACAATATATTCATCAAATAGAATAAAAATTAGAAGAGTGGAAAATGTGTCTGATGGGTACGAACAGATCGAATGAAATCGGCATCTTTTGTAATAGGATCTTTAATCTAAAGTCGATCAAAGATACTGTTTTTACTGCGTGAATTGATTTCAGCTTACTGTACATTCTCTAGCAAAGTCCGATGACTTACGATTTAGTTACTCTCATAGTTTTTACGTCTACATCTATTTCTAATTTATTTTCGGCATTTTTTCTAAGTTACTAATGCTGAATTAATTATCGTTATGAATGCGTTACCGAAGTGTATAATCAATTTGAAAGATTTATAGCAGATTTATAGCTGTTTATAGTATAGAACAAGATAATGAAACATAATTTTCGTAGGAAGAGATGCTTTAAAAATAACACTAATTATAATATTTTTTAAAGTAATTATATCATCTCTTTCAAAGCTGAATAGCGATTTAGAATGGGTTATATGCTCTAAAAAGGTTAGTCAGTCCGAGACAATTTGCTCTCGGCAAGTAGCTGACAGCCGTACAAGCGAAAACTAATCTATCCTCAGCTTTAGCACTGGCCAATAAGAGAATTGGAATTCAAATTAACCTGCTAAAGTACGTTTTGACCGCGATTTTAGCATAGCTTCATGGTTTCAGAAATCTGGACTAACGCTAGATGATACTTCTCATTTTTATTTATCTTTTAATGAATTCCATTGTGTTTTAAACCTAGTTATTTTTTGTTTAACTCGATGTTATGTATTATTTTGAAAGTTTAGTAGGTATGTTGCTGAAAAATTGTATTCTGAAATGCAATTCGGGAGAATCAGAATAGATAAAGATCACACTTTTCACTTCCTTGATTTCAGAAGCTTGTCATATTAGTGTTTCACAATATTCTATTCCGAGGTACACAAGTGGAAAAGTATTTTTGAAGTTGTATAGACAAAGATTGTACGAAACCGGCATCTCCTTTTGTAACATGATATTAAACTGATCGAAGATATGGATGTAGCGTGAACAGATTTCACCACGAATATGTAGCACATTTCTCTTGCAAAATGCGATGGCTTACGACGATTTAATTACTTTCAAAGGATCGCGATTTTAGCTGTAACTTGAGTAAATTGTATCATTAATATAGACTGAACTACACGAACTTGTATCATGATAAAGTGTTCTACATTTGACAATAAGAAAACTGCTTCCCTTCATTTTTCAGGGTCGAAGGTAAAATAGAGAGAACTGTCGATGATGATGACCAGCAAGTGAATTGAAAAATACATAGTCATTGTGGCTTCATACAGAAGAAGTCACATTGTAGAGGAGGTGCCAGGACTATACATTCGGCGCCTAACATTAGAAGACCCTAAAAGCGCTAGGGATCGCCCCCATACGGGATCACTGTCACCTACAAGACGTACTTGTCATCCTCGGAAAAATTACGTCTTTTCAAGCCCAGGAAGTTCAAGGTTTAGAAAATATTTTTCTTAAGAAATTCTTACCTTTTTTTTATTATTATGATTGTTCGAGAAAATTGTACACGGATTTTAAAGATTCGTTGGTGTTCTGGTAACCTGCAATTAAACGCACTAAAATTTAATGGTTAGCTAGATGCGATATTAAAACGGGTATTAAAATATGAGCTCGAGTTTATAAGTCAATCGGAGAATCATATTATTATCTTCGACGGTCGATCTTTTCCTTCTTGATTTGCGAGAGCAAGTACTCCTTGAACCTGGGGTGTATATTACGTTTCAAAGCTGACCCCCAAAGCCGTAAACGGGCAAGGTTACCGTGTTTATTGCAATTTCAGAGCACGATGCTGCTCTCCTTTCTTAAGAAACGTCTCGATTCAAGCCAGTCAATTTCCCTTTCCTTTCGCCTATTTTTCCATTTGACTTTTTCTACTTTCCTTTTACCAGTATTTATTTAGACCTTCATCTCTCCAGTTATACTTTATATTATGCGATCTTCGCTGAGGGAAAGAAACTAAACCAATATCTTTTGAAGAAGTTAAGAGACGACTTATTCCTTTTTTGCAATTAAAATATTTTTTATTAACAGTTACAGATCTTGGCTCGATCGAATCAGGAATGAAAGACCGGCATTTTTAACAATCACTTCTTTGGAACTTCCTGAATGCTCCGTTCCTCTAATCGACTCTCTATCGAGTGTTCGCTGCAGAAGAATTGATCAAAATGTCAGTGATAAAGACGAAATTCTGGGAGAACTTCTGGAGAAGGTCGCCGAAGCCAACGTGGAACGCGAAAAGGAAAAATGTGTTGAGAGTGATGAACCTGTTAAAAAAGTTCGAAAAGCTCGGAAACAAGGCATTGAATTGTTAGCGTGCACGAAAGGCCCAGCGACCCTCGAGGAATGCACGAGAAGCATAGTTGAAGGTACAACAAAAAAAGTTATTAAAAACAAAATTAAAAATCCATACATATTTTGCCAGACTGGTATAAAAATTGTGTATTATTTTTAGTTAGAGAATTCACAAGAAGTGGAATATTTCTCAAAGTTAAATTGAAATCCGGTTCAAACCTAAACAGGAAATTATTCTTTCGCTTAGAGCAAAGGTGTTGATTTGGTTGCATGTCTATAGGCGCTTTCTCTTCTACGCCTAGCGAATAGCAACCTGTACGATTTATTGTTTGAGAAAAAAATTATATTTTGACTTCTAGAGACTTTAAGTTACTTTGTCATAATATTTGTAAAATGTATTTAAATTAAATTCACGCCTCCAAAAGATCAAATATCTTTTCCTTAAATAAAAAATCATTAATATTGATGTGAGTACTATTAATCTGTAATAATATATCAAAATGAAATTGATTTAACGATTTCCAAGGATCTTGGTACTAAAAATACATTTTTTCTTTTAATGCAGGTCCAAAAAAAATCAAGCCTCCGGAGGAAGATGAGGACAGCGATTGTATATGCTCTAAAATTTCGGAGAACTTGCGCATTAACATACGCAAAAAGACAGAGGTAACGAGGTTGCCTCGCGATCTCAGTCCGGAAGTGACTCATACGATTCACATTGCGATGAAATACCACGGGCAGCTGGATTGCGGTGTCATCGATGAAAACGAAATCAAAGACCCGAGCACATCGAATTCTGACAAAATAAAAAGAAATACCGAGAATCAAATCTCGAGGATTGACGACCAAATCAAGGAAAATTGCCGCTCCAGTGTAAAATTTGCTCTTGATTTCACTCTTAATTGCAACAGGGTTCAGTTAACTTCGCGGGATATTACTTTAAGAACTGCAACTAAAAATCAACCAACACGACGTAACTCAGAATAAAAAAATTCTTTTAATATTAATACTGCTATAGATTCAAAGAAATAATAATGATGTAGAGAGTGATTACTTTTTTTTATTTAATATAGTTTAGTTCTTATATAAAGCACTTAATCTTTATATGTTTTAGTTTGTAGATAGTTGATATTAAAGTGGTAATTCCTCTGCATTTATTTCTAACAAAATAGATAAGCAATTTTAATATTCTGTAGACTGCAGTTGCTCTTGAGACTTCTCAGTGACTTCTGGAGATTGCAGAGATTTCCAAATACTTCAGAAGAATTCGGCTACTTCAGAATAATCTAGTGACTTAGAATACTTCAGTAGACTTCAAAATATGTAAGTAATTTCAAGAGACTTCAGCCCAGCCAGTTCTTAACAATACTGACCACCTCTAATTAAATTCTAATACTAGAAAAGAAATTTATAACACTTATAATTATTTTTCCATCATAAATAAAATGTATCCAACTTAATACCATATTAATACAAAATTTGTAAATTCGGCAAATTCGTTCATAAAAAATCAATGTGTTCTAGGGATAAACCGCGTGAATACCAATTTAGTCGAAGTTAGTGGTCATTCGCGAGGATAGCCTATTAATTAACTTTGCTAATAAATCCTGAAACAGCGGCCAACAAAACTGGCGGCTCGGCTTTGCGAATAACAGGCGAAAATATCGGTCGACTTTTACTTGTCGTGTGTTTGTGTGCGACACGAAGTCTAGTCCGCTCGAGAAGGACGAAGAGAAGTTGACCGGGTTTTTTCTCTTTTCCTCTTGTGGGTCCTATGGACCCCTTCCCCTCTCCCACTCGCCTCTTCTCGTCGCCACCCTCGCTCTAAGTATTTTTATTTTGTCTGTGCACTACAACGCCGGACTCACACATTTCTGCTCTTGTCTAAGGGCGAAAATGGTTCATGGCCATTTTTTAGACCTCCATTTCGTGGCTTTGACTTTGAAATCGATATTTTGGAAATTAACTATATTTTTAGATAACCAATATCTATTTTGAATGTTAATTGTTTTTAGGATTTCGGTAATTTTATTTTTAGTATTCAGTGATTTTTTTAAAGAATTTTTTCGAAATAGTAATCTGTTTTTATCTTCGTTTTATTCAATAAAGAAAGGCACTTAGCTTTACGAGTGTATTTAATAATTAGATGCTCGAATTTAAAAGATTGATCTAAGCTCGTTAGAAGCGACCTGCCGCTTTTGGTTTAGTGTTCGTGAACGTTAGATAATGTTTTTTTTCTCTTTCTCCTTCGCGAAATCTTGTCTCAAATATATTATGAAGAAAAATAAAAAACGAACATACTTTTAAATTAACAATTTTCTATTCCAGATTATACTCCTGGTCTCGTATATTATGTAAAAAAACTTCTCTTTGAACTGAAAAGTACAGAAAAAAGGACAATGGTTCAAGATTTAAAAAATTCACAAAGGTTCTATTCACACATCTTTTCTCGAATTTCAAGCATTTTAAAGAAAGTCGTGTTCTATTTCATGAAATGAATTTCTTTTTTAAAGATCTATTTAAATCGTATTTTAATCCCTCGTCAAATAGCAGAAGCAGGTCCTCTTTCAGCAGAAATTTTAAGTATTCAATGAAGAGTATAAGATGCGAGCGGTCAACAACTCAGAGTTTTCGTGTACCAGGAATAAATTCTTAAGAGACTATTACAAAATATTCGCTGAAAAATATTGCTATGCATATATAATTATATATAATAATTTAAGTACACACACACACAAGTTTTAGAATAAGGATATAAAGTGAGTTCAAAAAGAATTCAACAAATTTTAAATGATTCAACAATATTTCAAAATGTTATTGAGTATTTTAGGTGATTACAGAAGATTTAATTAATGGAATTTAAGAGATTTGAATGATGATTTCATTAGATATATTTTAAAAGATTTAAAAGAACTTTCAAAAATTTCAAAAGACTTAACAGACTTTATGGAATTCAGAAACATTATTTATATTTTAAAATTACTTAAAAGTCTTTTTAAGCTCATTTGACTTTTACTGAAATTCCTTAACAATTTTTGAAAATCACTTTAAAATTCTTTTTTTTTTTTGGATTCATGTTTAAATCTTTTGAAATTTGTTAAAATTGCTTGAAATATTATAAAATTCCTTTTTATACCTCGCTAAAAAAAAAGTTATGGAAATTTTGAGAATTTAGAAAGTATCAATAATTCCAAGATCATCTCGAAAAATATTTAATATACCCAACTGTAACAGGAATATCGGAGTGGTCGGTCCCTCGATAAATTAGATCATAAAAAAAAAGTTCAAATTCTGTTATCAAATTTGTTTATAATTCCTATGTTTCACGGTAAAAATACGATTATAAATTCTTCAAGATTATAACAGAATTTTCTGTGTTCTTTTTTTTTGCAAATCTTTTAGAAATGATTTTCGCGAAGGTGTGGAGCCCTTCGTGCTGTGAATATAACTTCGAGAATCACTTCTTAATTGATATCTTCTCAAGAAGATACCAGTTAACGAGAAAATAATCGTGCTTGTGCGTGGTTCATAAAGATAATGTTTGGCCACACGGCATCCTATCTAAAGGGGTCTTTTCTTTTTCCAATTTACTCTCATTTCTAAATTATAAGATTATAATAAAGAACCGTTTAGAGTTTAGGAATGCTGGAATGCGGAGTATACTATTAGGAATGTTCAGCGTTTAACTTTAAATCCTTTTTCTGTTCTGATCTAAAAATAACCAATAAATATATATAAATCTACCAAAATTTCCTGCAAAATAATAACGTTCTCTAAATGAATCTAATTCGATACACATGATACTTTTTCACTCTTTTTTCTTTATTCTCGCGGTAAAACATTTCAGAAAGTCACTCGATATATGTACTAAAAAAAAATAATTAAAAATTGCCAACGATCAGTACGCTCCAGTAATCGAACACTGGCGAACTAAAGCGTCCAGTGGCATGTTATCTTAAGAAAAAAAGTAGAAGACAAAAAGTGAGGTTTATTCATGAAATGAGTGGGAAAGGAGTCGAGGAACCCTAAGTGCCTGTCACTGTGGACGAATTCCAAACATCTTTAGATTCAACGTTTGAATTAATTGGGCTCATTAATGAACTTTCTCATGAATGACACGGGGTGAGTCTGAGGACGCGCCACACTTTACGAATTACTGCTGTCAATTGACAGACAATTCGAAGACGTTGTGTATTAACAAACTTGATCGTTCGACCACACAGGAAGACTTCTATCACCGCTGATTTAGCTTCATTAGAATTTTTATTAATAATTTCGCTAATTGTCGTTTGGGGAATTAATTGAGCGAGTCTGGGAACCGGCGTGCGCAATTTAAATGCACCGCGTTTGGCGTGTCAAGGCCGATTGTCCGAATCGACGAGAATTAAGATCGTATCTTCGAACATAGACGAGAAAAAAGAGAGATTTGGAATTCCATCCTCTTCACTGGAAATTGATTCTAATTAATTAAAAATCAACTTGACAGTTTTTTAAGAGTTTAAATTTATATTCCACAAAAATATAATTTTATAATGAATAATTAATAAATAATTGGTAGAAGTTTGTCATTTGACTAAAGATTGAAGATTAAACGAAGGCATTATTATTATTTTTAGGATTTAGGATTTTCCTGTAACGAACGGAAGATTTCTTTATGGAGAATTTTCGGGAGGAGGCCTTCAGCTTAAGTGGTGAATAAAGATTGCCTCTGATTGGTGGCTCCAAAGGAAACAAATGGAATGCAGTTCTTTAGACTCTAACAGGCTGGAAACCGGGCATGATCCTCGAACGATAAGAAGCTTGAGTTTAGGACAACCTTGTCTGAGTCTTATACTTGCACCAATTTAAGCTCAGTTAAAATTCGGCTTTTTTCATTCCTTGACTAAAATGTAGGAGTCAAATTTTTTCAATTAATTTAAACGAAAATTAATTTTAGAGAATTATCTTAACAGATATTAATATTTAATTGAATTCCACTTGTCAGTGGAAAAATATTTCGTTGTCACAAAGAATACATGAATGTGATCATGTTATTTTAGGCCTGTTTCTCTATCGATAAAGTGATAAAAGAAAAATTTCAAAGATGCTGCATTCCATGTAATCACAAAGAAAACAGAGCTGCAATATTATATTATGCTTACAAAGTTCTAAATTTTTAATATTTTGAATATTTTCCATTCATGACATACATTTTAAATTTAAGAATGTAACTTATAAAAGTACTTTTTAATTAAATAAAGAGGACCTCTTCTTTTTAAAAGTTATATTTCCAGAGTCATTGAGAATGAATTAATTAAGAAAAAAGTATTATTCAAACTTGCAAGACTGTTACTTATAATTTCAGATATGTAAATTGGCACAATGAGATGGCACGGAAGTTACTTTTGTAATAGATTGTCTTTTTAAAAACTTATTTTGACACAAACCGTTTAAGAGGAATCATTGAAATATGAGTGTTGAATATAATATTCTCAGAAAAAGGGACAACTCTTCAGACATGGGCTTGAGTCACAACAAATTGAATCTGAGAAATAGCGAGGCATTGAGGCGCCGGGGTTTTCCCGAATTCGTACGGATGAACCAGAGAACTTATGTACAGCTCCCCATAATCTGACCCAGATCCTGAGGACTAAGTGAGGTCTAACATGAGGAAGGAAAAGGGATGTAAGGTGCAGGAATAGGTCCGAAGGGTTCTACAAAAGCAGAGAAACTATAACAGCTCGGAGTTATAAGGAAGAAGAGGACCAACGAGATGAGGAGTCTCCTCACCCATCCTCCAAGACCAAGAAAGATCGAGCTGGATCGTCGAAAGGAGTCGCGGGGCAAGGAATAGGAGTTTGTGTATACCCTCCTCTTGAAGCATGAATGAATTACGGAGGGCCGTGTTCATTCATTCGCTCTTTAGCGGCCTAGAAACCCACAAAAAGTGTATATATCTTACACCAGTCTCGTACCCCAACATTGGCTTCTCATTTCATCAATTAACTCTACCAACTTCATCCAACAACACACAAAGCGTTATCTCTATCAGAAATTAGAAATAATATTTTTCGTACATCTAAAATATCATGTGTGTTATAAAGAAAATTATGAGCTGAAATAGAGCATTCATTTTCAGTAATTTTGACAAAATTGGGGGATTATCACACTCGCTTTTCCAAACACCTCTGTCTACCCCTAACCCCCCCCATATTTTGCAATAGGGAGGTGGGAAAATCTTTTCAGAACTCTTTTTCAACATTCCCACAATAAAAATTGTTTTTTGGTACAGTTAGAAAACTGAATCCCACGGATTTCACATTAAGATCAGAGCGTTCACGTCACCGATTAAAGATTAAGTAAAACCGCACTTTGTAATTAATTACACGAGATAGCTTCACGAAATACTAAGAATTCCAACTGCGAATTGAGACAATAAAAGTATGAAATTTACATACTCGTTCTGTGACATTAAATATTTATCTTGAGATAACTATCGATGTTCGCAAAAGGCGAGGCGAAACGTACGAAGCATTTCCTAGACAAGTTTTTGATACGCAAAACGATACCTCACAACTTGGCTTTGTCAAAGTTCCGATTGAGTAACATTTTCGGAAGATATGAGCTAAATCCACTCTAAATGAAACGACCTGGGTCAACGGCATCTTTCACGGTCTTGACCTTGAAACGGTTCCTTAACGTTGCTCCCATCGTAAAAATACCCAGGGCTACGAAAGACAACTTTTCACCGACTGTAAGTTTTAATTAATAATTCAAGACCTGTCGAGAAAAAAGATTTGCCGGCTGAAATGAATAGGTTTTTTTTCGGTTATGAAAATGTAGATAAATCGAATTATATTTTCGTTTCTTTCGCGCACGCAGTATAGTCAAATCATTTTCGTCTGAGTCAGCGGATTCTTTTGCTCTTTGCAGTGCTGGCATTGAAAATAAAAAGTGACTCTGGTTACAGGATAGGTATAGGCAGGTATAAACTATAAATCAGTGGCGATCAATTTACAATCTTATTTTTTTTTCTTTTTTCTTTTCTTACTTTTCATCAATCTTCCTTTGTTTCTTACCCTGCATCTTTTTATGCAGTTTCTACTGGCTTCGCGCATCTCAAATTCATTCGAAAAATATGAGAAGTGTCGGCTGTCTTTGAAGGTGAAAAAAATCATGTTTATTATAATTTTTATTCTATGAGAATGAGGCTGTTCGAATTATTTGTCCGATTCTCTGAAATTCAAGAAACGTGTTAGGATGTGATAAATCATTATAGGTTCTGCGAAATTGAAATGCTTATTACCTTATTACTTTCAAAAATCTTATTTATAGCCATTCGCTGTTTTAAAATATTTCAAAACTTATTGATTCTTAATTTGAATGATTACAATTTTTTTAATTTAGAGACTCATGCCGTCTAAAATCCCACGAATTTCGAATTCAAATTGATTATTAAATAAGTTTTACCAAATATTACGTTCACTTGAGGAGGTATCAGACTGCTTCGAAAGGAGAAAAATTGAACTATAGCGTTGAGAAGCCCGTTCTGGGAATTGAATCAAACAAGTGTTTACCACCCCCTTCCAGTATAATATATCTCCTAAGATGCAGCAGAGAGACTCAGACGGATAGCTAGGTCTCATCTAACATATATTATATCTGATCCCTCGCAGCGATCTTCGTTGTTTGGTGATAAAAAAATTCAAGCTCCCTTACAGCACTTTGTCACATCAAAATATAAGTGCTTACATCCCAAGGTGGTCGCTTTCACTCTTGTTGGGTTTCCTATTTCCCATGTGTGCTTCAAAAAATTAATTCTCATAAAATTGAAATACAACTTAATATGTTGAAAAGAGAGTAAATTAAAAAAATGTTTTAAAACTATTTTTAACATTTGGATAAAATCGCTTATTATCCCCCTTAGGAAAAAACCATAAAATGAAGCCAGTTAATGAAATGTTATTGCCAATAAACAATATGAAAAACAATTTACTTTATTTGGCAAAAGTAATCATTTTTTGGAAGCTTAATTTTTAATTTCTTCCCTTCATTTTTCTAGATTTGGGAACAAGTCTGGACTGGTAAAAGATGAGTCATGTTTATAATTATCAATCTTCGTTACTAAGAGAAAAACTAATTATTAGGTGCTATTTATCTTATCAATCAGCCGACGGCATGCCTCGAATCACAAGGAACGAAGGAAAGAAGAAACATTATGTTCCCAGAGTCAAAGTGGCATCAAACATAATCTTGGGGTGAATCTAACGAGTTCGCGAGGAAGGGAGAGGAATATATCGGTGAGTAGGTGAGAAGAAGACAACAGCAGGAGGGAGAGCACATTATTTTCTGGGGATGAGAGATGAGAAAGGACAGAATGAGAGAAAGAAAAAGATGAGAGATAGAAGGAACAACGAAGGTATAGTCGGCGCCTCTCCGATCATTCTTCAGTCTAGTCTAACGCAACGACTCGTATTTTTTTGCCGGTGAGAAGACGTTAAAATTACTTTAATGGCCGTCAGAGCAGAAAAGCTAGGACTAGATACAGGTGCTTATCTTTTCTCGACAGTTTGTATACGATGAAGACGAATGATTTCTTCAGTTTGCTCCCGCCGCTAACGAACAAACCACTTTCTATTCTTCGAACCTTTAACCCAAGAATTCGAAAATTTTAGGAGTTAGGACTTTTGTGCTTTTCTTCTTGTGCACTATTTTTATTTTTTCAAGAACAACCTCTTGCAATTCAAATTTTGCAAACATCGAAAATATAGTCCACTGTTTTTTTAGGATAATGATGGATTTTAGGTATACAGATTGATATGAAGATATTTAATGTCAGGAATTTTGTTGTTCAGTATTCTCATGTGTATGGATCTGGTTGAGAGATACTGGTCCGACCATTATTCTAGATCGTCTTCATTATACCTAAATCATGAGTACGAGAGGAGAATCCATTATCTTGTTTACGTCACGAAGACATAGTCTGCGTCCGTCGCAATTCAGAAAATCACTGAGAAACAATAAGTGAGCGATCTTAGGGCGTTTTTCTATCAGGCGGTTACAATTACGTCCAGGGGGAAGCTATCTCACTAAATCTCAAAATAATTGCACCTAATAAAGACGCTTGGCTTCGTCCCTAGAGACATAATTGCTGCACAAAACATAAATAATGAGGATATTGCAATAAATTGCTTATACTTTATTTTCTTTATCACTTTTCGCCATTTTCTAGATAAATTACATTAAAATTGGTCAGTTCATTGCGAAGGACATTTTTTATACTTGTCCTTGAATCCAACCATCAATTTTCGAGTGAAAAATGAAAGTTACATTCCAACAGAAAAAAAAACATCTGTTATCGCTGTTTAAACCGCTCGTACTGAGAATTTAATTTCTCGTACTCAAAGGAATTGCGACAAAGGCGAACTTTTTGGAACTACTATTAAAAAAAATTGTACTCCACAAATAGAAACATAAGTGGGTCACTGTCGCACTCAATTAAAGCAAATATAGGATGATTTCCTGAACACATTTGGCAGAGACATCCTCAGACTTACAAAAAAAACGAATCCCCGTTCACTTGCGCTGTTCTTTCTCACACTTATCCTTCCTTATCCTTTCTTCTCTTCCTATCCTTGTTCTGGTTCCTCCTACACTTTTTCTATCTCCATTAACCTTTCCGTCACCCCGCGGGAGATCCAGCTTTGAAAAAGGTCAGACGAACTTACACGCTGCATGGACCAAGCTTCAGCCTTCCGCCTCCAGCGTAGCGATGAACGAATCTTAAAATGGATCACACTCCTCTCCCTTCCCCACTATTTTTCACCTTAGCTTAGAGCAAAGTGATTTCCAGAGGATATCTCGTTTCGGTTTACAGAATCCTAAAGATTTTCTCCATTTCGAGGGCGTGTATTGCTATTTTATAAATTGGTTTGATGCGATTTATGTATTTATTTAAAAGTGGTATTTTTCTTGGATCATATAAAGGAAATTTCCCAGGAAGAAATTCTGCATGGATAGCTTTGCCAGGGATTGGAAATGAAAATAATGTTTAAAATGAATGATCTTCATAACGTGTCATATATCCGTGTCCAAAGGATTGATACGTTCTTGGAAATTTATATTCCTGAAAATACGCTTTTGTTGAAAAATTAAAGGGATTCATATGACACACTTCCTTTTCTCAAATCAACTTACTATGTGGTTTGATATATACTCTGATTCAACTCTAATGCCTTTCGAATGGTTGGAGGAGTGAACCATGAGGTGAGATTCGAGTTTCATTGATGGGAGACACGTATGGTCACAGCTGAGGGCAATAGGCCAATGAGACGATCTGTGGCAATAAAATTCTTGGACTACCTGCTGTTGCATGTCTCTACACATAATCGGCAGACGAGGAGCGAAGAAGGAGCAAAAGATATCTACCTGCAGAATGGATCGGCGACTGTCTATATAATAAGAAAGTGAGGCAAAAGGTGTCGCGGACACCTCACGTGGGGTTCCGATGGGCACGCGTTCGTTTCTCCCTTTTCCTTTCTCTCTCGATTGTGTCCCAAAAAAGGTGAAAGAAGGAGAAAGAAAAAGAGAGAAAGAAGCAGAGCAGACCTGGGTTTTAAATCCTGCTATTATTGAAATACGCGTGCCACGTGCCGAGTCGAACCGCCCGTCGTAATCCTGACCACTGAACAAGAAGTCTGGTCTCCCTCCTTGCGAATTATGAAATAAAGGGTTCCTTGATTGTCTCAAGAATCAAGGTCATCTTTCTTCTCAAGCTTTTCTCCTGACTACCGACAGTAGATAATACGTTTATTTTTATTTTGGGAACCAAACTCCCCACTCTTTTCCAACTGCCTCAATCTATATGCGGTGTGGCAGTAAAATTATTTTTTTTTATCATAATCATTTAATCAAGAATATAGCCATACCTCTTTAACTTTTTTATAAATAAGAATCTGTACGAAAATGAGGTGATTAGTTTGGAATACAAGTAATGGGAAAGGAGGAAAGTGGTCACGTGCCAATATAAGAGGACCTGAACGTGTTGCGATTGCCGCTAGAGATATTCCCGCATCGGTTACTTACTGGGCGCTAAGTGCCAGTACTTACCTGCGTATGTAAATGACTGGCGATTACCGATAAACATAGGTACCACGGCGTCATAATATTAGAGCCATTATCGGCGTATCGCACTTTAGGCTTGATGCACGTCCTACCTACGTACATACCTTGTTTGCGGCAAACCAATGTACCTACTTGGTGTCTCGGTACATCCTATAGAGTTCACGATGCACTCACACAAAAGACGATGTCCAGCTGTGACTAATAAAGTCCCCTATCTTTCCTTAAAGTCTCTGATGTCTCCCTTTTAATTTAACGCCATTCAGAATATCGACTTCGCTGACATATATTCCAAGTTTATGCTCATAAGAATAAGCTTTTATCTCTATATATTTTACTATCAAGTCTTAAAAAGTAAATGCAATTGTTATTGACGCCTTATGGCTATTTGCAATTTTTTTCCTTGTAGAAAGGAACGTTTAAAATCGTGTCTTAGCTTCATGGAATATAAAACTTATAGGATACTCGAGTTAGTATGAAATTATATACCAGTCAACTAATAATCTTCATATGCGAGGAAAATTTTGGTGTATTAAGACCAATTTTGAGTGAACTTTTTAAGGAAGAAAGAACCTTCCTTTGTTCCTGGTCCTGTCAACTTTCAAATCTTTAGATTCTAGACAAGGGACATGATTAGTTTTTGAAGAGGGTAGACAAAGAAAGAGGGGATGTGAAGCGAGTAAAAGAGAGACACAAGGGTTGGACGATTAACGGGACTCTACCTTTTTTTACGCTCCCACGATTTAGAATTGGGATCTTCGTCGTAATAAATGCTTTGAATAACGGGACTTTCCTTAGAAGAATAGAATAGCCACCGAAAAAAACATACCAACGCAGTGGTAATGAACCTGAAACTGGAATCGTATTTCTTTTCGGCAACCGATATTATCCACCGTGAAGGTTAAATGCAACGATCTTAAGTCTACTTTGGTTTTTTTTTAAATGTAGTACGTAATTCTCGAGGGGTAGATAACTTCGGGCTTTGAGGCTTAATTTCAAATGAAATGTCAAACTTATCCAGGAGATGTCACTAGTTGACTCATGGAGTTTAATATTTCAATTGAAAAATAACGACAGCTCCGTCTGAAAATTGTACTAACAACGAATCCGATAATGTCATTAAATGTATTTAAGATATAACCCTCAATAACGTATTTATTCTTTTTTAAGACTCAGTTTAAATTATTATTGAAGCTTATTTTGAAAGAAACTATAAAATTTCGATTGTCATGTGGTTTTAAGTGCCAAAATCTTTTCCACTTGTCATTTTCTCAAGGGATTTACAACCTCTCAGGCCGGAAATGATGGCCAATTTTTCGTGTTGCTTCCTTCAGGGCGGAGTTTTGGAGTTTTGGCCGATGGAGCCTTCTACAACGCGTTCCTGAGGTCCGTCATTATAGACGGTGACTCAGAAGGAGTGAAACCAGTTTTTCGCCATATTCGACTTATTTTTATTTCTTTTTGTACCACGCTGTACATAACGCTACACGAAGTTACCAATCAGTTATAAACCGAAAAGAAATTCCTCACCAAAAAATGATATGCTTTATTATAAAATAATTAAATTAAAATGTACTTTGCGCCGTTGACTTAAAACATTTCTTTTTAATCCTCGTTGTTTGGAACATCAATAAAGGGAGAGTTTTTACGCTTTAAAAATACGTCTAAAGAGACAAGTCTCCCAAATTTATAAAATTTTTATTTGTTCAGTAAATTTTCCAGTTCTTGTACAGGTTTTTGTATAGTTCTCTGTGTATATACAGTATCCTAAACAGGATTCCGCGTAGGTTCTCAAGTATGCATAAAAAGTTTGAAATAAGAAAGTACGTTCTAAAGAATAATAAATGGTCCATATAGTGTCAGATATTCGGGACTCGCCAAAGGGTATATCTAGGGACGTATCAATGTCTTTATTAATGAACAGAACCCGCTGGAACCGACGGCTACAGTCGGGGAAAAGCAGTCGGACTAGTCTGGAAATTTGAATCGGTGCTGATTGGCGCAAATTCTCGCTGTTTGCTTTGGTCCTCTTCGAAAACTTGGTCTCGCCTGGCGATGAATAGGCGTTTCCAGGAACCCCCCTTCTCTCTCTTTACCTCCCTAGACTTGTAGACCTTATGTTAGCTCCAGAATCTCTGCATTGATCTCTTTTTCTGCTCCTTTGCCTCTCCAGTTTCACTCCACTATTTTCTTCCTCCTCTGCCACATGAGAAAAAATACACACTGTTGAACCATAATGTGCGAAAATAGCAAATCCTCGAGATCCTGGTTTATATCCTCGGTAAACGAAAGGATATGTTCCGAGGGTGAGAATGCAACGCTCTGCAGTTTCCAGATTCTAGACTTTTGAACTGAATATATCAACTTACTTAGTAAGGGTTTCAGTATGGATTAATGCAAATGGTATATGCTTTTCAATAGCGTCATCAAAATTAATTTATAAATCTAAAAATACAATACAATGGACGCAAGAAATGAAATGTTTGTGAAGGATAAAAAAAAAGTATAATAATTTCAACTAAAAGCACTTCGATAATTCGAACCCGATAAATTTAAGTTAGATGATCCATTTTAATATGAGATATGATTGAGTACAACTGAGTGTAAACATTACTAAGGAAGAAGGGAAGAAATATAGAAGAGGAAGAAGCAGAAGTATTAAACTGAAGAGGAAGGCGGTATTAAAAAAGATCGAGATGCAATTTGATCCTTTTGGTTGGCCTCGGGCTTCGTAAAGTTGGTAGTTGTAGGCCTCTTGACATGAATGAGGTGACAGGCATTGTCCCATGTGTTCTCGTTACCGTCTTTGATCGCGCGTTTAATATGGCCCCCGCGCATATTATGCGGTGCCTTTAACTCCTATACCTTTATCTTATTTTCAACTGATCCTTAGGGTGCCTTTCGGATATCGTTCTGTCCAATGTATAATAAGTTCTACTTCACTGAGTCAGTTTTAGGTGTCCTTCATCTCTACTCACTAGCAAAGTGAAGAATACCACCTATCAAATAATGCTTCCCATCCAACCAACACAGACAAAAGCATGAGGTTAAATACCCTCAAGAGAAAGTAAATTTAATGAAGGGTAGCTCGACACAAGGTCATTTACTGAATTGAGAAAAAACAATTATTGATAAAAGTCTTAGTTTCGACTAGTTGGGAAATCTCTTTGTCTGAGTAATTATATTCCTATTATCCAGCTAGCACACCACCATCAGAACCACGTTATCCGGTTGTTTTAACAAATTTGAAGCATTCCAAAGAAAATACTTTTCATATTATTATTATTATAATGATTTTGTTTAACGTAAAATTGTTTCTACTTTAAACACATCAAAGTTAAATAGATTCAAATAGGAACGTTCCTTTCGTAAATTCGATCGCTCAACAATTTAATTAATTCAATTTAATACTTAAATTGCATCTATACTTCAATTGTTTGATTATGATAAATATAGAGATATGAGATTTTTGGTAGAAAAGATGACAAAGCAATGTCTAAGCAGTGAATAAAATTTGTGTAATTAGATCTTTTTATCAGTTTGGTGACTTCGAATCCCCTGTCTCTGGCAGAAATGCAGACTCGATCGACATGTCCGTGAGCGTCGGCTTAATCACGCCTAAACTATCGACCAAATTAATTAACGGTAGACGAGTAGACCCGTAATTAAATCGCCTTCAAATCAGCGGCCTTCTAATGAATATTCCCCTCCCTCGCCTCACCACCCTCGCTCGCTGAGCACATTCCTCGCGCGATTAAAGTGTGTCGGGTCTCACGTTTACTGCATTTTCCTGGAATTATATCGAAGCTCGTAAAAATCGTGAAGCACATCTTCCTTATTTGGGTATTTTACCGAAAATAATACTTCTAAGGCATAATAATTACAATTTAAAAAAAAATTCGTTTCGTCTAAGTAAATTAGATTCGTCGAAGTAAATTATCAGTAATTTTCATTTTACTACAACGAGTTATTTTTATTACAGAAATGTAAATTAAGAGCGTTATCACTAGAGTCTCACTATCTCCTGAGTTTAATTACTTCTAAATCCAATTAATACATTTGTTCGTTGTAATTCTAACTGCTTATTATTAAAATACAAAAGGACTTTTTAAAAATACTGAAAAAATAAAACTCTTTAAGACAGATTTTTGCCCCATGACAATGCGATTTTTTCGAAGAACTAAAATAACATATGTTTATTTTTGCGCAAAATTTTGTCAAATCATCGCTGCAGATTTCAGGATGCAGATCTTACAACGCGG
The DNA here is from genome assembly GCA_032275145.1 of Synergus laeviventris. Lineage (NCBI taxonomy): Eukaryota > Metazoa > Arthropoda > Insecta > Hymenoptera > Cynipidae > Synergus > Synergus laeviventris. Next base: position 7,054,763 of record JAUESI010000010.1, read on the forward strand.
GTGGTTCCCGTCAGGTCCTTGCGACGTGGCTTTTTTCCATGACCATTGTTGTCGTCGACACAACAAGCTGCTTGGGAGAAGAGATGCAATGAAGCACTACGCGTTCAACCATTGCTCGAATGGACCGGTTTTTTTCTTTCTTTTTTTTTATTATCTAGGATACAATTTAAGTGTGCACGAGACCGAAACGCGCCCTGACATGTTCCATTCAAATCCCCAAATGTTCCTTGTCATCTTGTGAAATAATCGAATCCAAAGTACACGGCAATTCTTCGGATTAAATGATTCAGTTTTCTTTCATCTTCGGATTCGTGCTTATTCCTATAATTTACCGTAGATAATTACACTCTAATTTTTCATTTTCTCTTCAAAAATTTTGAAATATTTACTCTGATACTAGGACAGATTTCCCATTTCGATCCCGGTTGAATTTCATAAAAAGGCGTTGGGCACTTCACTAGCATAGATTTTCATATTTATTAAGCTGAAAAATAGCAAATCTTATGAGTAGGTAAAATTGACTATTATTTTCCACTAATCGTTAGAGTCCAGACATAGCCAAAGAAAAGTGCCATATGATGGGAAATTCAGTAATTGTTTTGTAATTTCGCAATCAAATTTCACTTCTGAAAATAAATTTTTTCTACATTGTTTTGTTGCTCCATCAGAATTGACGCCAACGTATATATACTTGGTGCCAACTTTCTGGCAAGAGTATAGTAAATTGTCAATAAGATACGTATATCTCCAGTTGGCACAATTTAATTAAGTAAATACTTTTTTTTGTATAAAAATTAATAAATCCAAAAGTGCATCATATGTAGAAAAGGTATAATTTATATATTTAATGGGCGAGAATAGAGTAACGTATTGCTTGTAAGGAAGAATTAATTTTCGGAGTTGAAAACAAGTTGATTGAAATAACAATTATTAGAACTGATTGGTATAGGAAGAAGGAATATATATATTGAGCATCTAAATTAAGTATCTTTCTTCTTTGGCTCTGTTATTATGATCGTTTGTTGTTACTAAAATCTACCATAGAATAAAGCAGTAATTATAAAAAATAGCAAAGATAGGTATACAATTCATGGACCACGTGTTCTTTTGGCCGAATGTTTTCGGCAAGGTTAGTTGAGATGCGTCGAGAGGAGATAAAAGATCCGCGGTAGAGAAAGAAGGAAAGAAAGGAAAGAAAGATGCTGAAGACCTTGGATCCTGTACACCTATACAAACAGGTCTGGCTGAAAAGCAAATATTTTGTTGTGATGCAAGAATTCACAACGTTAATGGAACACAACAGCTTGTAATCCATGATTATAACTCTGAAGGATCCGAGCAAGATCATTGCAAAATTCCATTCCTCATCTCAGACACAAGTAACTATACTTTATTAAGATGCTGCTATATGTATTTTCGAGGATTTTCTTATACAATTTTTTTTATGGTCTTCAAATTGAAGACTTTGATTGCATCTCGGAGTGCATGCAATTAATTTAGTTAATTTACATTTCAATGTTTCAATAAGTGTTAAAAGAATTTTAATTCATAATTTACATGAGTTTGTGGGTACTACATATCTCGCAAATACAACTTTGCAATATTCAAAAAATTGTCAGTGTGCATCCTTATCTTTACGAGCTTCTCAAATGATTCCTTTTATCTTCCATGTTTTATAACAACCTACGCAGTCTTTAGAGTCTTTCCGAACTTCGTTAAACACTATGGTCGATTGTCACAATAAATTATTCATTTTAAGTACGTAAGACCTATTGTAAATTTAAGTTTGCAATTTTTCTTATACTATATTTCAGTATTTTTTGTTTTATACTTAAGTCTAGATTAATGAAGCTTTTAGTAACTATATGTAATCTTTTTGTCAATACAGCGCTAATTCTTGCATACAAAAGAGAGGGAAATAATAATAGTATAAATGGGTTTGAGTTTTTGAATATTTTCACATCATTAAAAATCCTTTTTAGAAATCCCGATGATGATGCGCTTTGCTTCCCTAAAGGCGTATAAGGCTAAAGGTAAACCTCCGCTTTGCAGGGGATATTCTTGACGCAACAGTTACAACTTGCAACCCCCGGGAGTAAAGGGTCGCGAGAAAGGAAAATCGCATTGAACCATAATTTGCGGCCGGGACGTTTCTCTCCACCAAGGGGAGGAGTCCCTACACCATCGTACCGGGATTCTCCCGTGCAAATCAGATTAAAGGGAACGTGTAATTTTTTTCTGATTGCGCGTGTCCCGCCAAAGGGACCTGTAATTTTTTTATTACTCGCGTACCGGGTGGTTGCACATGAGAAAACGAGGAAAGTTGGAGGGGGTTTAAAGGAAAGGACGTTAACCGTGAAAGAGTTGAAATGGAGGACACATATTGGAAACGCGCGAGTGGTTCTCCGATTACAAAGAAGTTGCAGGACGGGACGCTGCGCGCAAACCTCGCCACCGGAAGTCAATGTTATTTCCTGCAACGATGTGAACTATGCACTTCCAAAGAGAGCGACAATGCCGATTGTCAGACGCTTAGTTCCATTCAAAAATTCGCTCTTTGAAAATGCAAAGGGCGGGAGAAATGTCATTTTTCAAAATTACTCGTGGGAAGGGATTTTAATCTGTTTTGGATCAACGCGTGTTTCTATTTTTATTTTTTAGTAATAATTGCTCAGAATTTGTAGTTTGCAACTTGAGGGACATTTTTTTCTAGCATTTTTTCTGGTAGAATCATTCTCTAGTAAAAAATAAATATAAGCGAGACTTTTTTTAAAAAACAACTTAACATTTTGAGAATTTATGTAGCTATTTTCTAGAAAAGTATAATATAAACACCTGCTTCATAGAAAAGGAAACTTTTAGACTTGAGTATTTTTTAAGAGGTGAGTTTTGTACCTCAGTCATTCGACATAAATTTTCTTTACGACGAAACCTTGTTTGGCGCAGCAGTATCTAGTCTCCAGTCGATTTCGACCATGAACGATTTCGGAAAATCTTTTACAGTTGCAAGGCTTCTCTGTTAAGTGTAGGTGGAGTCGAGACACAATTTGGAGGAGGTTATATATACTAGAACCTCGAATCATAAGTCTTTGAACTTTTCTGAACGAGATAGGAAAATTTTCTGGAAAAAATGTCTGTTGGGAATTATTGAAAAAGATTATTATTATTTTTTAACAAGTAACGATATCCCAGTTACTGATTCGTATTAAGTTATTAACAATCCCAGTAACGATATGACATATTTTGCTGAAGTACAATTTTCATAAACTCTGTTTCTTCTGAAACATAAAAAGAGCAGTTTTTATTTATTTATATAATAATTATAGTGTTTGTTTAGGTTCTTGTTTACAGAAACTACTGTTTAACTTTAAGCTAAGGATTCTCAGAGGGGAGTGGATGCTGTGAGCTTTGAGTGAACTTGGGCGGAACTGGCAGGACTCGTTTTCACTTTTCAGTCTTAGAACGAGTCTTCGAAATCTTTTTACTGAGTTGCCAACGAGCTGGTGTTCCAGGAAGCGAAGATTTATTTTTCCGAAGAGACTAGTGGCGGCAGCATCAAGACACCCGCGTTCTAAAGGTAAAGTAGCTGAGTTACGACCCAGCAAGGGTGGCATGCACAATGCACCCTCGAATCTTTCCCCTCTTGTAGGTGCGATCTTGATGCACCGATATCTTGTAAACAAGGCACAGTCTCCATGCTCCAAGGATGTTCCAAATTATCGATGCACTGCGAACAATGGCAATAAAGAACATTGTACGAGATCACAAAGAAGCTTTTAAATCTTCACGATGCGCTGAAAATAAAAAGGAATTCCACACGATACTACGCTATTTATATATTTTTATTACACATAAAAAAATGTTATTAGACTCTTACAATATTCAAACATCCGGTTTTCTATTTCTTGTTCATAGGAGACTGTATTTTGAAGGAGTTAGAGAATTTCTCGTAGATCAGAAGGATCTATGTTATACTGGCTGCATATTTACCATATAGATATCATCAAACACCATGAAAATTCTGGTTATAGTAACCCGAATTTTAGGTATTTTAATCAGAATTTCAAGTTGAAACAACTATATATAATGCTGGTTAAATCATTCAGAAAAAATAATATAATATAAAGGGCACATTTAACCAAAATTCTGGTTAACTTAACCAGACATTTTTTTGAGTAACTATCAACGTAGCCTCGTTTAATTTTAAAAATAGCTCTAAAAGGAATTTTCTTTTTATGCTTTGTTTTAAAAATCGAGACTAAATCGAGGGGTTTGTGATTTAAATGCCCTCGTCAAAATTCTTCATTCTCCTCGTGTAGCAGAGGGATATAGTCTCGCTGTAGCGCCGTTTTATAATTTTGTGGGTAAAACCGGTTTTCTCGCAAAACGCATAACTAGGATTCTCGCGGTGAGAGTGTTGTGGGAGGAGGGGGCGTGTATAGAATGGATTCTGGTGAACGAAAAATCGTACGTTTTCAGAAAAGTTGATAGCTTGAGGGTGGTAGGGGTAAGTGTTGCTTACTGGAGGGATGAAACCTGTTGCCAAACATCCCTTCTCCTCACTTCCTTTTAGTTTGGAACGCGAGGCTTCACATTTTCTCTTATACTCTCATCCTACCATTTTATATATATATATATATTGTATATTAGACTATAAAATATTGTCCAATTAAACTGGATTTTGTTTCAAATTTTTATCTTGCATTTACTTTCGGGAATAAATTGATTTTTCAGGACCATAAATTGAATTTCTTGGTTAGATAAAGAGGGATGTCGTTAAAATCGCGATTCGTGGTCCATCTTTACGACCGCTGATTGCACGCTTCGGCTGAAAGAAACAGAGTCTTTATCAATTATCGAAAGTGAAATGGACTGCTGTTCTAAACGCGCATATATAATTATTTGATCGAGAATCGATTCTATGGTTTTTTTGTGAAGATTTTTGCATTTGATAGAGCTTAAAGCAGTGTATAGATTATTCGATTTTGTTTTTGGCAATTTCTAATTAAATTATGTTATCTAATTTTTTAAAAATACGAATGATCGAAGATCAAGAAATAAATCAAAATGTATAATGAGGATTGATAAAGGATTCGGAATTTATGAAGTGGATCGCACAAGACTTGATATAAATTGCCCGAATAGTGGGCAGTTCATCCCCACTTGATTTTATATAACTAGTGATTTTACAATGCATTTCTGAGTGCAGCGGCACTGGTCGCATAAATCGCGCAGAGAGCACAAAATTATCGGATAGGTATGGTACGAGGAAAGCAATTAAGCTTTCACCTGATTTATTTCGGGCATAAATAATTTGGAGAAGTACTAATTATCGCTTGGGCAACCGTGAGGATCTATCTTTTCCCTCTCAAGATGAAAGCACCCGCTTATACCGTGTGGCCAAACTTCCCGTGAAGCGATAAATTCAAGAAACAATAGGAAACTCCGTCGCTAGACAATAGAAGAAATATACTGCCTGGCTAGTGCTGCCCCCCTACTACGGAAGCGGACCTCGAGTTTATTTTGAGAGAAGAAAAAAGATGAAGAAACGAGTTGGGCGCCGCATGTGAATTGTGCTCCTTGAGGGTGAAAATTTTCCTCGAATTTAAATCGAATTTTCAACATCGTCAAATTTTATTAGGAGCTCGCTTTCCACACAATATATGAGATAATATTTTTAAAAATATACCAGCCTCAAATGTTTAAATAATTTTCCATTATTTTCAGCTTTTTTTACTGAAAATTTTATAAAGTCACGTTTAAAAATATCGGAAAATGAATTTCTTCTTTGAAAATTCCATTGTCAATGTTTCTTTTATCATGAGAATTTTTATGAAAGACTGGAGCTTGGATCCTATTTGTCAAAAGTAGTTGCTCTTTTCTAAAATTTAAAACGTGTTTCTTGAAGGCCGTTAATTTAGAGTATTCGAGATCATTGGAAACGTCAGGCGGATGTCAGTCACTGTCAGTCTGTTAGATGTCAGTGCGTTTTGCTCCACCTCCCCACAGGTAGAGTGAGTAGAAGTTGAAGGAGTCTGCAGAGACTGATGGTAACACGAAAACGCATAACACAAAATCGTTTGCCATAATTTCTGAGTTCAAAGAGACTCCGCAAAACTAGTTCACCTGCCTAGAAGCTTAATTATCGCGTTTCGAAAGCCCAAATCCTGGAATGTGTTCATTTTTCAAGGCGTGTCCTCCAACATTTTCCAATGCTCAAGAGGAATCCCTGCTGCGAGTTTATCTTCTTGAAAGACTCATTTTTTATTTAATTGAAAAATTCCTTTCTTCACAGGAAAAACCAAGTGTCATTTAAACATCTTTCGTAAATTTGTTTATTGGAATCAGAAGTACTAGAAATATCACCTTTTTAATCAGCTTTATAATTATTGATAGAACAATAAAACATTATATAGATATAGAAAATATGTAAATGATATGATTAAGGTTTGTAAAGTCTATGTGAGTGCTTTTCAAAAGGTGTGGTTTTTTTTTCATAACCTTGAAGTTTTAGATTGTCAATTGTCACGAGTTTATAAATTTAATCCGTTGTGAAAAGCAAATTTTTTTAATCGTGCGATTTTTAAAGTGGCCCATAATGCAATTTTTCGATTGTTTTGCATCTTACATGTAAAATCCATCTGGATCTGTGTCGATGCAAATCCAGTTTGCACGCCCATCACGATCTCAGATAAACGCTGGACAAACGCACCCAACTCATTTACAACTTTCGTAAATCCCGCAGGACCATTCGTCCGTTAAATGTGCAGTATTATTCGAAGGTGAAGGAAAAGAGGGAAAAAGAAGCACCGGATGAAAGAGAGCTAAAGAAGAAGAGAGAAGTTTGCCGCTAATGCGTTTCCCTAATGAACGTTTTCTTTGTCTGGAACAAACATCAAGGCAAATGAATCAACCTGCGACGTAAAACTTCATTTTATTTCCAAATTCGTTCCACGAATCTAAATTTTTCAAATTTGTGTCCACAGAGGCAAAATTAAAAATGCCGCATTTAAACTAATAAGAAATTGAATATAACAGAATATGATTTACTGAGGAAAACAATGAAGCAAAGTTTTATCAATTTAATGGCAATCAAACTTTAATTCGTCTAGGTTGTTTGGAAGTAAAACTATTTTATTAAGCCTTTGAATGAAACATAATAAAACAATTAATCAAAGAAGAAAATAATCAAGAGAAATATTATAATAATAAAGCAATCTTTATACGTCCATCATATTAATTATGAAATAATTGACTTACCTTTACTTCTTATGTTTTGAATATTTAAATCTGTAAACTATAAAGCTTTTACAATCCCAATCAAGCCGAGACCGAGACGACAAAAAAATTTGGTTCCTGTCGGTTTAAGAGATAATTAAAGAGCTCATCAGAAATATAGATACACATTATGAAGCGCGGATTATACTTTTTTATTATGTGATATTATAATAATCGATCTGTCAGTCAGTCGTTCCGATATATTGCGACTCTTCAGATGTTTTAGCAATCGGTTCCTTTTGTAGACTGACACACTGACACAATGGCGATTATAATATTAACGATAGAGCCAAGGACCGTGAAATAAGCCTGCAGCAAAAATTAGTCGGCTGTCGCTCAACCGTAGAATTAGCAGAAGTGATTTACACTAGAAATTACTCCTCTTCAAAAAGGTACTCTTCCAAATCGAAATTCCTCAGACTCCTGACATTTTCAGGAGGGTTGGAAAATCATTCGGAAGAGACGAGAACCAATTCCTTTGGTTTCTGCTTTGTTACGTCTTTTCTATCCTATCGGCTGGAGAAATCAATTTCTCTGGGCGATATCCAAAAAATGACCAAACTCTATAGAGAAATTGGGAAAAATCCACTTTTGAATATTGGACATTTCTGCAAGGTTGAATTTCACCATCCATATTATAAGAAACGACGGACGAACTTCTTTTTCCAATCTCCTTTCCCATCCCATTTCCGGACCCCATTTTTCAGCCCCCTTTTAATACCCCCTTTCTCAACAACCTTTATACAACTGCCTTATTCCAACCCCTTTCCCAATCTTCTGTTTCAAATAATTTTTGACTCTGCCTTTGCCAACCTTTTCACTGTTCCATCCCCCCCCCCCCCCTTTTTAAACCCAATTTCAAACTTCTTTTTTTTCAAACAGCTTTCTTATCTCATTTTTCCACCCATTTTCAAGTTCATATTTTCTCAGAATTTACTCTGTTCTATAATCTATACATATTTACGTGTATATACCTACTCTTCGTCGCTTCGAATTCGCTTTTCCTCTCCTGTCCCTTTATCTTTTTCAAAACGACGTTCTTTCCTCGTCTTTCTCACTTTTTTCGACCATTCTGAGCCGAGAAACCCCCTTGGATCCTTGGATATCTCCATACGCCACTTACTGAGTTCAGAATGTTCTCCGCTTCGTTGCTTCCTGATCCGACCAATCGACTCGCTGCCTGTTTTTTCATTCGAGGGTCGGACTCTATACTCAGACTCACGAATCTGCGAAAATTGGTTGAGGATGTAAAGAAAATTATTAAATTTTTTTCTCTACTCTTGAAATTTTTTTCTAAAGAAATTCAAATCAAGCAAAATTTGTACTGCTGCTCTAGTACCTACCCTTATCTATTATTTTACGTAACATTATCTAATTTCGTTACAAACCATTTTTTATTAATGCCTTTTCCTTTTAAAATTCTTACCTTAAATACAAAATTAAGGCAATTGAAGCACAGAAGACTGTTTCAATCTGTCTCAGTAAGAAAATTGATTAAAAAACAAGACATCACCTTATGTAATTTAATCTACTTAAGTACTTTTTTCTAAACGAATGAGTGCGTTTTTAGGTCGAAAACAAAGTCAAGTGATCGAGGGTGTGCTTGAGCATCACTGGACTTCGCAGAGGGGTTGGTCACCCTCTTCGGGTTTCAGAGAATGTTGTCACTGAAGGCGGTAGCGGCGATGAGCAGAGAACGGGGTGGCCGTATATGGTGGTTGGGGGTGGTAAGGGTGGACTCTAAAGTCCACCGTTAGGGGAGAGCCATGGTTGGAGAAGCACGGCAGAATTTACGCCTGCCACTGAATTCCTACAGGGCCTCATATCATTCACACACACCCTCTCGTCGTCCTATTCGAATAAGTAAATACATATGGACTTAAACACACACACTCTAGAGCTGAGCAAACACCTACCCTCGTACGCAAATCTTTAATACAGGGGTGGAAAGTGGAAAGTTTCCGAATTTCTGCTACGGTCAAAATCTGATATACCAACTTGTTTCAACAAATATGAAGTCGAAAGTAAATTAATCATTTTTTAAGGGGTATAACACCACTCTATAACGGCAGAAAAAAAGACCTAACTTTAAAGATTTATTTTGGGAATATGAAAAAGAAATAGGATTTATTTTTGAAGGGTTTATTTAACACATATATATATATTGAAGTTATGAAAAAAATGTTGTATTATTCATCCTTTTTTAAAACACTCAGAGCTGGATCAAAAAACGAAAAAAATTTGTTTCATACTTCAATATGTGTTAAATAAACCCTCTGAAAAAAATCTTATTCCTTTTTTTTATACTCCTAAAAAAATTGTCAAAGTCAGGCTTTTTTTTCTGCCGCTAGAATTACCCCTTTATATAGATTTGAAGTAGTTATTTGTGGATTTATTTACATACGATAGCAGTAGCTTAGTTACAATCATTTGAAATAAAACGAATAGAAAGATTAAATGTTTGTCACGTTGCAGATAATAAATAAGTGGTATTAATTAAATTGAATTTCAAAGTCGATTTCCTCTCATTAATTCGATTGTCTGGAGCGTAGTTTGACAATAGTCTGTATTTCTTGTGGTGCTTGCACTTTGTGCACAATTTCAGCAAATTCAATCGGAGGCCAACACAGTAGCAGAGGAGAACTGAACACTGAACAGTCATTCTAACACGAGGAGCCAATCACGCTCAAAGACAAACAGAGAATCAACGGACCGCTGTTGATTGTCGAAGAGTCTTTTCTGGTTCGTGTCTTGGGTCGTTGAAGCTGGAGGACATATGTATATTCGGCAAAGACGATTCTTGAATACGAAATTCAAGATTTAGATATACAGTCTGGTGTCGATGAAGGTTAACTGATAATACTTTTTCCTCGTAGCGTCCAATTCTATTATATGGAAATTTCTGATCACATTACAGGGAATTTCTGTCGAATTTGAGCAAAAACAGGAGGAAGGAGAAAGAGTTCCCAAAGAAAGACTTTTCATACATTTTTCCATGTTTTAATTTAAAAATAATAAGTAGTAAAAATAGTAAACCAATTTTTAATCTCCATAGTGATTTCTAAATCAGTCGTAAACTACGATGTTAAATAGAGTTTTAAAAATGCAATTAAGCTGCTGCTTTGAGTGCTTCCTTTATCCCGGTGGAAACGTTCGCGAAAAGTAAACAAGTATTTCCTAACTTTTCTCAATTTCCATAGAAGAGTGTAAACTCTATCTGAACTTTCTGAGCGATCTCAAAGGCTGATAATCGAGCTTGTGAGACCGGATATCGGTTAAGCTCGGTGTAGATGTGTTTCGCTTGTCCAAGGCTCGCCTCGTGAATATTCCAAACTCTAAAAGCATCTCTCCCTTTTGCTTCACTTCTCGTCGTCGTAAGGTATGGAGGGTCCGTCACGTCTGTAACAAGCTTTCTATCTCCTTCTCTCTCTGATATAGGCTTCTTCGGGGTGAAATGGCGTCGAGGAGTCAACCTAGTGTGGAGAGTAAGAGAGGAAATTGCATGGTTATATAGCGGTAGAGGAAGATAGAGGAAGAAGAAGAGAGACGCCTACGTTAGGTAAATTTGGTGTAACTCGAGGGGATGAGAAATTTCGAGGAGTCGAGGAGACCACCGAGGGAGGATCCGGGTTGATCGATAGCCACACACGCGTCCACCCTTCTCTTCAACCTGCGGACTTTTCCTGCGTTTTATCTTCCTTCTATCTTTCATGAAACCTTCGACGTGTTTGCATTTTTCACAGAATCAAGTGTACCGAAATTGGCTACTCTGGATATCAACAAGGGTTGATTTTGAAAGACAAGTGAAGAACTACTTTACTTTGAGATATGGCAAGCTTGAATTATTTATTGTTTAGGATTTCATGCAGAGAAAAAATAGAGATTCTTTTCTACATTCCTAAGCTGGTCTACCATATGTCTATCCGATCAGAGTTTCAATTTATTGTATTTGTGAACATGACCTCGACTTTGACATTTTATGGTCTTATTCCCTTCTACACCATATGTGTTAGCGGTCTTGCAGCAATAGATTTGTGACAGCTAGTGCAGAAGCCCGGAAGTACCAAAGGACCAAACCAAGAAGTTTCCGTTTGTCCAGGAAAACCATTTTAAAGTCGTAAAGACTGACCATGAAGTTGAATTTAGTGCCACTCGTCGTCACATGTGTACTTGACACATTTTACGGCTGCTGTTCGCAATTTGTCGTCAAATGTCAGTAGTCAAGCTTTGAGGGACAGAAATCAAATAAAAGCTAACAATTTGATGCATATTTTCTCTTTTTCAGTAAAAAGTTAAAAGAAATTTAATCTTTTAAGGCCATGTGATACACAACCATAAGAGCTAATTTAGTTTCCCCAATTTAGTTTTAGCAAAAAATATTTATTATTTATATTTATTATGTCATAAGAAAACTATATTTTAAGTTAAATTTGGCACATCAACCATCCAGCAGAAAGGTACGCAATAAAAAATTGTTTACCCTAATCGAAACCGTAGTTTTGAAAGGATGAAGTCCTTCAATTTAGAGAAAGTCCTTCTGATCTTTTCTTTTGTGCTTTTTGGAGAAAGTTCGGCAGGTGGTGAGCTTGGTTGCTCGTCAAAAAAGTGGTTGAAGGCTGGTATAAATATCAGGTTTAGAAAGCTATACTAAAAAAGCGATACAGCGAGTGTGTCTCGTAAGAAAGTGTCCAAAGTGCTTGGACAAGGAAGGGTGCCACGCCTCGACTGATTTCGAAGTCTGGCAACGAGCCCATGAGGGTGGCAACCCTGGTCGTTGGCATAGTCTCTCGAAAAGCCGTGGCGAGGGAAATTATTCATGCGATTCTCGGCGCGTCGCGAATCGCGAGAATCTATATCCACTGTTGCCTCGAGGGTAAGGAATGGCATACAAGAGGGTGGAAGGGCAGAGGGAAGGAGTCCCACGGGAGTTAAGGAATTGAGGATTTGTTTGCGCCTCGAGAAAGGACCAACGAGCGCACTTTTCTCTATCCCAAAAATCTCCACAGGAACTCATCACGTTATCAATACGATTAGATTTTACTCTTCTGTGAATTGGATAAAAAAAATTGAACTTATAGGTTTTTATTTTGATATATTTGGCTTCAAGATTTCTACTGATTATAGAATACATCAGGGACTGCTATAACCCTTTCAAATTGTTAAGGTAATTAATTTCATCGGATTTATTTACCGGTATTTTATATTTACGAAATTCAACTAGAGTAAAGTCTGTTTTCAACTTCCGACCTCTGATCTCGTTTCTAGGACCTAAAGCAAATTCGAGTAGAAATCTTGTCGAACTTATTTTCTGGTCCTCAGAGTCCATAAGACAATTTCACCTGCCCTTTTCCCAGTAATTTTGTTACGTCAGCTGAAACTGGGTTCCCTCTTGCATAGGCAAATTCAACGAATTTGCATTAATAATTCATTTTCATTTCAAATAAAAGGTGCTGAAACTCTCAAATATGTATTTTGAAAGAAGTATTTCTCCATAGAAAATAATTCACTTGAATTCTGACCTATGTTGCAAATTTTAATTCAAATTTGCAAAGAGAATTAAAAATGTTAATAACTTGCGGTTCGACCCTTATTTCTCTAACAATATTTAGTTTATTGTAAAATTACGACTTTATTCTTGGAATCTGTTGAATTTTAATGTGAGACACTTGTATACTTAGTAACTTAGTATAAAAGACCTTCAAACAGAAATAATCGAAGAATCGATTTATCAAGACTTGTAGGATGATATCCTTTTGAAAAATGTTTTTTTTTCCAATGTCAATAAAGCTGGTAATCCATTAATACTTGGAAATGTCGAAGGTGCACAATTATCAGAGTTAATACGTCACACGTAATTTAGACAATTTGTCACAAGCTCACAAGGACGTTTCCGTGAACTGTGAGCATTATAATTCGCAATGGTTCCAGGGAAAATCGAGCGCATTTTGAGCTTGGAAGTTCTGGCATGGCATGAATGCTCTTGTATATTTGGAATGGGTATTCTGCAACTAGAAAAGCGTCACCGATTTCTGAAAAGCTTGACGGAAAAATGGCAGCAGTGTATTGTCCACTGGAGCGACGCAGGGACACAGCGGGTGGTTTAAGTAGAAAATTCTCCTGTCAGAATCCATGAGAGGAAGACGAAGAAGCTGTAAGCTCTTCAGTTTTGCATATCTTCACACCCCAAGGACAAATTTAAACTTCTTGGATATCCAAGGAAACTAAAAGTACATTGTTTTCTGCATCGATGAGATTCACAAAGTGATGTATTTACACAAAGACGTTTTGAATTTACAACAAAAATCCCAATTGTTATGTTTGAAGGTTCTGTTTTAGTTCTCACTATAGCGCTGGTGGAAATTAAGGGTAGTCCCAATTTCATTTGCAGTTGTGAATAACTGTGTGAAGGTATTTCTGCTTGAGTATCGTGTGTCAATGCACCCACCAAAATTGCAGAAACACCGAAAGCTGATGGCTTTTGGGTTCTCTCTTTGTTTCATTTTGGTAATTACGACTAAAGGCTAGCAATCTCGAGAGAAGAGAGGAGGAGAGGCAAAGGGTGAATGGAAGACCATGAGGCAAGGCTTGAACCTCTGCGAAAATCGCTCGGCAAATAACAGAGACCATTGCGAAATACCGGGTACATTGTACAGCACACCTTTTTTTTTATTATTTTATCTTTCTCTCCACTCGCCCATTACTTTACCGTTTGGCGGAAATCTTCCGAGGATTTTTACCTTCGGATTCAGAGATTAACGTCCACATTGGTGAATTGATAAGGATCAGTTTTCTAAAGAAAACTGAATTTTTGGTCACATTTTTACGACTTCCTACAGGAATTACGTCGTAAAAAGTCCTTATGGAGTAGAAAGAAATCAAATATATACTGCAATAATAGAACTGAAGTGAATATTCTTAAAAGACCTTTTCACAAGTATTATTACCCAAATTTTGTCGGAGCACCTCTCTCTACCCAACCGACCCTACCTGTTACCTATATTTTAATGTCTCAAAAATAAGGATCAAATTTAAAGAAATGCAATAATATTATTAAAACATCTGGTAATAGTTAAAACGACTTCGAATAATTTACAACTTAAGGGCCGGTTTCACCAACTCTGATTAAATTCATGATTAGTTAATCATGATTATTTTTTAATCGAAGCTTTAATCATGATTAAATTGCAATGCGTTCCACCATGGACATTTTGGTTCCGATTAGCCAATCATGTACCCTCTTCGTGTTAACTCGAATATTTTCTTGTAACCGCTACTCTGATTGGTTGTAATGTAACTCTCAGTTAACTTTCGGCTCCATGATATTTCGGTGACAAAACATAGATATAATGCGAAAAGTTTGAGGTTACAAGAGGTTAGTAATATTGCAAAAAGAATCAAAACAGTAATTAATATATTTTTTAATATTTTAATTTCATCGTTTTATAGTTAAAATTTGAGCAATTATTAATTTCCTTAACAAATTTAATCAAGGGTTTTAGAACCTTCCTCTTGCGCTTGCGCTTGCGCGTGTTTGTTGGTAGGTCATGGGGGATTTAAATTTTCAAGATGATGAAAATCTTTGAGGCTCTATTTATACAGAATTATGTCCTAAATGCAATAATAAAGATGTCCCATCATTCATTTATTTACATAAAATGTATTCATATTAGATCAGAGCCATATTTCCTTGCTGTATAATCAGCGATTAACTATTGAATTAACTATTAATTAACTATTAATTATTATTAACTAAGTAGAATTGCAATGAAACTGGCCCTAAATCATGTTAATCAATGATTAACGATTTAATCAGAGTTGGTGAAACCGGCCCTAAGTATGCTCCATTACGATATTTTGGAGTTTTATATATGCAAACTTTCGAAAATTTTAGAAACTTTTTCACACTCTAAATAAAATTCTACATTTTATTTATGATTTTGAACCTGTAAATCTCGAACTTTCAGGGAATTATAATTCACGCTGATATCTATCATGAAACTCTTTTGTGAGTAAATTCTGACAGGATATTTCTGTTGCAAAGGGTCGTAAGTCATTATATAGGACCTCCAGCTGCGTAAAGAACAATGTCAGTTCCGTTCAGCACAAACTTGAGGTATTTACGACTTTCGCAGTTTCTTGAAAGTGAATTTCGAAACGCCGCAAGATTACCGGAGCTTAGTCTTTGCAGCTTGCTCAAGTCGACGAAGAAACACTTTGCTTGTGGAAGATGCTAATGAAGCTCGGACTTAATGATTCTATTCTGAAGATGCTTGGATAAGATCTGATGGATTCTTTTGAAAAACATTCTTCAAGGCTCGAGAATTTTTTAAATTTCTAGCTTGGCCTTCGAAAATGCCTTACTCTAGTCAGAGAATATCTAAAGATCTAAATTCTGAGGCTTAAACAATATTTCTATCCGTTAATTATTTATAAGAAACGAAGAAGAGCTGAATTTAATAATAGATGTTAATAATATGACCTCTCTCCAGCGATTATTTTATATTTTTAGAAGAAATGTTATGTACTTCTTAAGTTCTTTATCTTTATTCAAGAATGAGTCCTGTTTAAATAGTGATTTTGGCTTACAAAATTTGTTTAGTTCCTATTACCTAGTTTCTCTATATTTTTTCAAGAATTTAAGATCCACTAATAATAGTGAGTCTCTATTTAGAGTAAAAATATGCAAAGTTGCTCTGCGAGTTAAGTCCCGTCAGGGATTAGCGAAGCTCTTGTATGATGGACGACGTGTCCCACGTTTCCCGAGGGATGAGCGGGGAACCTGTCGTTAGACTTCCGAAACATTTGGATCCCACCTGTAGCTTTTCGCTTTCACTTTTTTATTTTTTATATACTTGTTGCATTTACTGAGAATAAATCCTCTCAAAATTATATACTTTACGTTATAAGTAATACATCAGTAATTCCCTTTCTGATTGTTGATTATTATTCAATCATAAATATTTGATTTTACGATTGGCGATTATGTAGTACTTATTTTACAATAATCATTTTTATTATTTTAATTACTTTATTTAATTTTATTATATTTATAAATTAATAAATTATTTTAATTTTCATAATTTTAATGTACTTTATAACGTTAATGGGTTTTATCGAATACCTGTAGGTAATAACCATCAGTTAATAACTGAACTACCAGTTGAGGTTGTAAAATTAGGGAAATGTGTGGGAAAACATCTTACCTGATAAATAGATGATAATTTTGTCCATAATACAAATACTTCTAGTCCTTTTGTACCCTTAATTAGTGTTGCCGTTGAAGCGAAATGTCCCGAGAAACGAGACGAGAGGATTCATACCTGCGATCTCAATATGATGCGCTATTGCTAAATTAGCGTTCTTAAACAAATTTTTAAACTTTGTAAATTTTTTTTTTTTGTTGTACTTAAGATTTATTAAGTAAGTAAATTATCAACCTATTAAATAATTAATTCTTATTTAACATACGCAATTAAATGTGTGGTCAAAAAAATAAACATTTTAAATTTTAATTCAAATTAAGTCTAAACCATAAAACTGCTCGGGAATATTCTAGTTTACAATCATTTTTAATTATTTGTATGTTAAAAGCCCTAAATCATTAAAATATACACTTTGCAATTCTGCAATCAGGAAATGATTTTTTTACGTATAATGCAATAGCGATCTGGCTACAAGATTGGCTCAAAAAGTTAGCTCACTGTTTTGAAATCTTGCATAAATGGACAAATGCTCATGTATTACTAGTAATACAGTTTTTTATATTTTTGTTTATTTTTTCTCTGCATTTTATATAATTCGAAAGTATAATATTGGTGAAAACTGTCATAAAATGCGATAACTTTCTCGTCTATAGACATTGTAGAAAAATATAAAATGGTGCTCCAAAATTACAGTTGTAAAGAGAAAGTTATCCCTTGAAAGTATAATAAAAAAAACTACCTATCCGCAATATGCTTACAAGCACCTTGTATGAAAAATTACAACAGAAAGTGCAAGAAATATTGTAATTGCAATGTCATTTTTACAATTCCATATTTTGTTAAAAGAGACAGTAGCATAGCTCCAATAGTAATTTTTCCACGAATAACACCACTGCAACAAATTTGAGCCTTAATTTGCTCAACTATATAGTAGAATCTAAGTTTGAAATTTTTTTGATGAAAAAAGTTAGTATTAAATTGAAAAGACTCATATATATCTTTTTTTTATAACTGGCGAAATAAATGTTGAGAAAGAAAAAACAAGATGCAATTGATAAAGAAAATAAAAATTGTATTGCATTTACAGTTTAATAATTTATTTAAGAACACTAATTTGGCAATAGCGCTTCATATTGTCAAAGAACAGTCCTGTCGAGACGAGACAAACTTTTACTCTTTTTTATCTTTTACTCTTTGCTATCTGGTTTAAAGAAAAAAAACTTACTTTCCAGAAATTGAGAAATCTAAACAGGATCATAAAATGCGGAAAGAGCAGGTGTGCTTTTTTTCTGGGAAATGTTGAAGCGAAAGACGATAATGCAATGCAAATTCGGTTGTAAAAAACTGTTTATCGAGCATCCGCATTTTCACCTAAACCCTTAAAGACTTTAGAGATGCAGCTTATCTTTATCCGCTGTTGAAAGCGAAAAAAATGGTTGAAATGTGACAAGTATAACCTTGAGCAAACAGGTGAAACTTCTCAAGAATTACAGCCATGTCTCTTTTGCTGTAAGGATTTTGCTGTAAGTTCCCTGCAAGTTTCCGCTTATTTCTAAATAATCGCATTAGCGCTGTCTTCGGTCCGGAACCAAAGTCATGCAGGTAGAAAATCTTACTTCAGCTTTCCCTTCTCCCTATTGCTCATTGCTCATCCTAACTTGACAGGATTTTATTGTTTTAATGCCTGCAATATTCCAGATGCAACTTTCACTTCGCAAAGCACGTTCCATCGTAAATTTTATGTCTTGTACTTGCAAGCTGTAAACCGCTTCGAAAAGAAAACTGAAACCGACGGATGAAATGACGCGGATTGTGGAAAGCCCCCAATTTCACGGCGGTTGTTCAAATTTTGCACATGATGTTTAAAAAGATGCTGTCTGTGGCAAAGAATTTGTTTTGTAATAAAAACATATTTTTTAAAAACTTTTTCATTTACACAATTGTGACTTTATCTCTAATATATAAATTGAAAGTATAAATTGACAAAAGTAACGTATTTTGGTGGATGCATAAATTGAAGTGGGGTAACAATGAAGAATCTGGAGACATCCTCTGTCGTTTCCGCTTCCGGAATATGAAAAATGGCAGCTTGACGATCTGCATTTGAATAGTTATGTATTGGATGTGAAATCGCGTAACCCCTTTTTTGGGTGAGCCCATGATAATCCGTTGCGTGACACAATGTTCTCGTAACCGGTGTGGATAGGCACGAGACTATTTTTTGAGAAGATAGAAAGACGTGCGGGAATAATATAAGGATCTTCTTGGTCCTTGGTGAAGACATCCTTCTCAGATTCAGCTCGTGCGGATTCGTGTTGCCCGATAATCCTCACCCAGCATTCCCCATCAGACAAAATACACACCATCATAAATTCGAACGTCTCTTGAATAACTTCACCAGGATCTTTCAAATTCGAAGCTTAAATTTCAAATAATAAGAGTCCTTTTTTGGAAAAATATCTCTAAAAGAAAAGTTCCTTTCAGAATTTTCTTAGAGATATATTTTTCCAAAATAGGACTCTTATCTTGAATTTCAGAAAAACTTCTCTGTTCAATTTCAATCCTTTGATATTAAAATTCCATACATTGAAATGTGAGTCCTAAAGTATGTGAAGTTTGAGAACTAAAAGAAGTGGGTTAATAGTGCGAGTCGTACAACTGGAGTTTGAGATTTCTGAAGTAGCGATAAAGAAGAAAGTGTATTCAAATTCGCTGAATTCAAATTTCAATGTCACTATTTTTCGTCGATTCTATTCGTAGGCATATTTAAATTGAGAGTTATTATCGAACCTCATAGTGAGCATATTATAAGTTTCCATTGAGGCTTCCGTTGGAAATACGAGTGGTTCTTTTTCATAAAATGTATACACTTTTATGAGGCCATTTGAGTTTGATAAATATGTTTGGAACCCTACTCGACCTGAGGCAATATGGCCCCCCTGAATGCGGGGTGCAGCGAAATCTGTGTAATCCAACATACGTTTCCCATGAATATGCATCTGCGAGGCTAATACGATTTGATTCACGATCAAACGAGAGGCTTGCAAGGAGATGAAGAGAGAGGAGGGGGGGAGACAAATTCTAAATAACTTGATACATGGAATCAGATGGCTTTGAATATTCTCATGAACACTCCAAACAATTAAGTTGAAAAAGATCGACTCATGAAAGTATTTTCAAATTTAAGTACACAATTTTGTCATTCTTTCTCAACTTTCAGTATTTTTCAATTGTTTAAAATGAAAATCTCAAAATTGCTAGGCTCTATTAATTGGGTAATTAAATTAATTAATTATCTATTACAATTAAAAAATAATAATGCTCTATTCGAAGAATCTTTGTTTCGTTCTAGATATTAGCCCGCCCCTTTTTATATAATCGCAAGTGTCCGCAGCTTATTTTCAAGTGGTCAACACCGACTCACACACACATGTACTACACATGAATAAAAAGGCGACCCACATGTGACGTATGTGACGAGGGATCTTTTTGTCATTATGCAGTGTGGCCCTGGTCGCGTGCCGGACTGGATTTTTTGTTGTTGTGGGCAGGTTAGTCCAACCTGTGAATGAGGGGGGTCAATCGAGGATTAACCTGGTTTTACCCTTGATGCAGGAAGTGACCAGTGGCACTCACGTGACCAGGTCGCAGGTGCCTTCCGGTTTCCCCGAACGGGACGGATCCCTTCGAAAACTACAGGGTCGATTCGACCTTTTTTTTTAAACGATATTTTACTGCCGCTTGCTACCTTCACCTTCAAGCGAAAAAAGAGGTGTCTGTAGATCGCATAAAGTGGCGCTGAGCAAGGTGTCGAAAATTGCCTCAACCAGGTGTCAAGATTTAAGATCTCAGAACCCACCCAGGAATATTTAAATTACGGCATATTTTTAAATCCCACAGTTCAATTCGAAACTTAAAGGGAAGTTATAGAACAAATCTGTTTATAATATTATATTATACAAACTGTTTATCAAACTGTATTACAGAAGGTGAAAATGTGTTGCTGCTGCTTGTTGACCTTCATTTTACTTTAATATTTATTATTTTGTTGCAATATGGTGACCAGATGGTAACTTCTTTCTTCCTTTTAAACTGTACTGTCACCAGTTTGGGCTCTCAGGTAGTGCAATAAATTGAGGTGAAAGACGGAAACTTGAACTGTCGGTTTTATATACTATATTTATACTACTGACGCCTTGTAAAATTATTTGAATTACTGGTAATTCTTGAATCCTTGGCAAGCAATAAAATAGTTAAAAGTGTCCTTCCATTATCGAAATAAAGTCTTCGAAGCCTAATATAACATCTGGAAAAAGTATAAAATATGACAAATTGTTTAACTAATATTTCATCTCCATTATTTATTTATAATATTATTGTGTAAAAAATAATTTGATCTAAGGTATAGAGATTCTTCTTGATATGAAAAGGATCGAAGGATTTTTAAAATTTAAAGTGGCAATTTCTTCTTTTCAATATTACGTGATTGGTGACAGGTTTTCTTGAGATTGAAGGTCGATCAAGACAATGGAAAGACAAATCTATATTCTCCTGACAGTGAAAAGGAGATTGCGAAGGATGTAGGTCGTCGATTCAAGTGTCCTGAGGATATCCTGCCTATTATAGATCAGCAGGAAAGATTCTGAAGAGTTTATGAATGAGAACTGAAACCTGCCGAGGTTTATGCCAGTTTCATGCACTTGCGTTTTACCGCCCCTGGAAACACCCTCTTCCGGTTCAATGATTTCAGGGTTGCAGAATGCGCAATGTATGCGGCAATTGTCGCTTCATCTTTTTTCAGTAAAAAAATTCCCTTCTCCTTGTTTTCCCTTTTCCTATTAAAAACTCACTAGAAAAGTCCTATTTCATTTTTTGTTCGGTATAAGTATATATATTATGTTTGATTAAGTATTTCAGTGTAGTAGAAATGAAGAAAGGATTTTCAGTTTTGATGATTTCCCATCTCTTTGTTCAGGTTTCAGACATCAGACAGCTTTTAAAATTTGAAACCCTTTGACTTCATGTGAACACACCTGCGCCTAATGCTAAGTTTAACTTGAAAAGCGCTTTCGTGAGATTTCTCGCAGGGCTGAGATTTAAGGTGATATATATGTGATATTGATTTTCTATACCAGTTTAGAAAAGAATTTGATGAATATTTTGAGTACTTAATTAAGACTAGTGTATATTTATTGATTGTCAGTAATTACTTCTACTGTACGAGGAAAACAATAATTTCTCTTTGCTTTTAATAATATAAAAGAAAGAGAAATTAAAAGGGTTTGATTGATTTATCTTCAAATTGGACTTTCACTTTCAAAGATAGAAGATACCTTTCCGACAAAAAGTCGAAAAGCCCAAAGAGATTTCAATCAACAAAAGTAAAATATCTGAGTGTCATGAGGCTACAATCAGAACGTACGATCTCGTTTCCTTGAAACTCTTTCCATCTTTTTTTACGATTCAGCCGAATCCCTTGATCTATTCTCTCGAAGGCAGCCATATCATCCACTGGCTCAGTCATCGTCTCTGCATGCCCATCTAGATTATTTCCACGAATGAATTCCCTACAATGCTTTTCCTGGTTTTTCGTAAAACGAGCTTTAGTTCACGATCAACGAATCTGACCGAGGTATGAGTATTTTTTTTTCTTTTTATATAGACTTTGGATCCACGCGTGTGTGTGTGTGTGTGTGTGTTGAAAACGAGAGACCACATTTGAGAGAAATGAGAAAGGATTCGTGAGAACCAGGGGTAGCAAGCAAGAGTTGGATGTCAAAAAAGGGGTGCTGATCCCCCCGCGGGGGGATGAAGCGGCTGTCACTTCAACGAGATCGTCAGATTTTCACGCTTTCGTGAAGAAAATGGATATACCTTTACTTTTTTATATTTTTTTACTGACGTGAGAGAGTTTTTAAAGAAAGGATTGAATTCTTGAACTGAAACTTTTACAATTTCAATGAAGTTTCATTCTCAAAATCTTTAATTGTCATAATTGTATAACATCTTTCAATAAATTCTTTGATAAGCTGAACGTATTGACTATGCATAAGTTATGTTCGTAAATAAAAATAGTAAAAATGCAGTGAGAAAGTTGATAAATGTTATGATAAATTCATATGATTACACATACACTCGAATAAATATAGACACAATCAGTACAATCGCGGATGAATCCCTTGTTTGGTTGAGAATCTGGTGAGCAGCTGATTGGGATTTTCGTTCGCGCGGATTACATATGGCGAGTCTGTGCTCTCGGAATGACGGCAAAGTTAAAGAAAATAATGATAGAGGGTGGTCGACTCTATAGTGAAAAGACGAGCATGAAAAAAATATTTTTAAGCCGACTCAGCCATCGCAATGCTTTCGATTCAAAAGACGTCTTATGCTTTCGTATTCGTGAGGCTCAGCATTTTAGTCCTTATAAGAATGACGAGCTCATTGTTATCATGATGTGGAACTACGTCATTTTTTCATTATGTTATTGTAGTTCTATCATCCGAGTTCATCCGTCTTTTAATAGAACTGTGTAAAATATAATTGTAGTAAACAATTTTATGATTCCATAAAATAATTTTTTAAATATATTTAGATATTCTTCCCAGATGCATGTAAAACACCCCCTTGTAAAACTCAGAATTTAGTCTAAGAATTATCAGGATTTTGACATCCCTAATTAAGGTTCTGCTTGTTTACGAAAGGAAGAAGTCCCTGAGCTCCAATCTATGTCTGGAATACTGATCAAGAGATTACATATATATTATATATAATATCATATTTTCATTCTGTTATGAGAGTTGCATCGATCGCATACTTTGGGAAGAAGCGATTAGGCGCCTGATGATGAGTTAGAGATTCTCATCCCCATCCGGCAAAGGGAGAGAAATCACCCCATCGTCAGGTTTATTTAATACAGCAACGAATAGTGGTCGTGGTGGTGGCTGGTGGGAGTCGGCAACCTGTTGAGTCAGACAATATCGCGTTTTTACTAATGCCAGATCGTCCCGACAGGCAACTGGGGATGGAAAAGGGGTAGTTACATTTTAAGAGACTATAATATAGCCCCCGAAAACCTATCCCAGCAGGTCCTTAATTTCAAACGCTCTATTTTTACTGGCGTTCCCCATCAGCCCGGAAATATCTTTCACAACTAGTTTTTTTTATCTTTTTATTTTTATTACCACCCTTTGAAATTAACATTTTTAAATTGAATTAGCATGACAAATAATTTCAACACCCATGTCTCATCCCTCGAGAAATAAAAATTGTTACTTGCTTCGTTTTGACGACTATCAATTTATTATTTGTCTGTTAACAAAAATATTTTTGCTGTAAGAGATAGGTATCAATCTTTAAGACAGTAGTACCATTTTTGACAAAATTGCAACACACTTCTTGTGCTTTTTTCTTTCTTTTCTAGCCGGAAGTTCTCGAGGTTGACCTTTTTTGACAAGAATTCTGCGATGACGGCATTCAAAGAAATTGCTCGGGCACAAATAATGTCGGCTGCGATTCATCCACACGTGCTTCGCAGACGGACGTAAATGGACGTTTGGGACTCTCTTCCGCAAGATTTTTGAGTATTTGCAAGAGAGTTGGAATAACGCGATATATAGAGAAACGAAACGAAGATGGAAGGAGAGCATTAAATCTTTTCTTTGGCACCCGAGGCGAAGGTGGAATTTTAAGCCGCCCCCTTATGCTCATACCATTCGAAGAGATGACTTAACGCTTTTCTTTTGAAGTAAACCTCGTTTTGTGGCGTTCACGAACGACATAATAATGTCCTTGCTATTTTGACGATGTTATTCTTTAAAAATCTGGAGGGAAAACGGATGATCGATTTTCTCTTTTGTCATTGATGAGGAAATTCTTAGAGGGTGATTTTTTTTATTGTCCTCGATTCCCAGGTGAAATAATATATAAATAATATATATATATATGAAAATTGCAATATCAATATTATACTATGGCTTCAGTGAGTTCTGTGGCTGTTGTTGCTAAGCTTCTTTTAAACATAATTATTTATGTCATTATTTTTGCAGCATCATTAATATAAGATCTCCATCCAAAAATTGAGGGAGATCATACGCAGAAGTTCCGACTGAAATGATCTCAATAATGCATCACCTGCGCATTAATCCATATTCCCCATCCTGCAACTAATAATTCAGTAAAACACTGCATCTATTTCAACTTTCGCTTCTCCCTCATCTCCTACATGGGATGAAATTATTCGCTCTCAGGTGGCGCCAGACTGACAATACTCTCTTCCAACCTCCCTGCTGCTCCATGAAATCTCTCATGCAGATCCACTCTTTATAGTCTCGCAAGCTCATCTCCCGCAGAAAACAACCAAATCGGTTCAGATCAATAATTCGGGGATCCACAATCAGCATACACGGCTCTCCTTCAGTATTACATTAGTTGCGCTCATTTATCCGTGAAGATGAAAAGTGATCTCCGTCGACGAAATCGGACAGGAGATTCGGGCTGATGCACCTCTGGCGTTTCCATGCGGACAAACAACCTTCTTTCGTCCAGTTTAGTGAAGAACGGAGAGAGAAAGAGAAGGAAAATAAAGAGAGGAAGAGAGCATCTGTCGTAGAAGTAGAAGTAGAAAGTACAGAGTTTGCGCTTCCCAGGCTCACGAGATGCACCTGGTTCCCTCTCCCCCCTTTTCCTCTCGCAATGCCGAATCTTTGGCACCATTTCGGCACTAACTCCCCCCTCTTAGAGTGTCTCCCCCCTCACTCTCTCTCTCTCTTCTTCAATCTTGCTAGAATGCGACAGCAGATGCAGTTGTGTTGATGTGCTCCTCCTTCCACAAGGATATGCTTTCGTGAACCTGAATAACGAAGATTCGATGCTCAATAATAGCTTCCCGACATACTCGGACCATCGTTTCAGAGATTTATATCCACTCTATGAATTTTAGCGATGTCAACGCATTCTGAGCTTCCAGAAGCACGTGGAGTTGAGAAGAAGAAGCAGAGCTGTGCGCCCCCAAAACATGGCTCGCAAGGTTCATTTTTATTTGGGATTTCCTTCATTTCTTGGGGAACATTTAAAATTTAAAGGGACAGGTACATCTTGAATTCTGAATGAAGTGGTGAA
>JAUESI010000010.1:7080460-7095423 GCA_032275145.1 Synergus laeviventris
GGATTTCCTTCATTTCTTGGGGAACATTTAAAATTTAAAGGGACAGGTACATCTTGAATTCTGAATGAAGTGGTGAAGGGGGGTCAAATGAGGAATTCAGGTCAAATTGACCCTCCATTTTGCAGAGGGATCATTGCCAAGGGTACATTTCAAGAGTCAAACCCTTTATGAAAACAATACTTTTCTCTTATTAGCTTTTGCATTACTTGAAATTGTAAGAAGGAAAAAAAAATATGCACCTTTAGAATTTTTGTTTCCTATAGTCGAATCGGAGAATTTAGAGAGTTCGTAGTTGAAAAGAAAAATATTCTTTAATTTTTTGGAGGAATTTAAATAGGTGAATAAAGGAGAAAAAATATACTTGAAACTTTTATTCGGTTCATGAACAGAAATAACCCTTAGCTTGTATTCAAAACAATTGACCCAGTAAACATCGGCCTATAATATTACAGTTTTACTATTTCGTCATACTATTGGAGGTGACTTTGACGTATATCAATATTTCGAATTTAAACAAAAATTTTATACCACGCAAAAACCCATTAAATTCATATTTCAAATTATTCAAAATCTGAGAATATTTTCATATTTTAATATGCCTTAATTATACGCCCTCTACCATAAGTTGTTGCCTCAGGTTGAATTGGCGATTGAGCAGATTTCTAATGAAACCACGTGACTCTCATGACATAACATATGGGAGATACTCTCGAACTACTTTAGACAGGCTGCTGGCCAGATTTTAAATGGCTTTCTCAAGTGAGGCTAATTCTTTCGTTCGCCGGGAACGAAAAGCGAATATTTCTTATCTTCGACTTTCTCTAACGCTTTCACCACCTCATGGATACCATGGTAACAATGGGACGATAATCGACTTATTATTTACGATTCGTGTTACGTAAGTGTTACTTCTACTTCCTTGGGCTCAAGAATGTTCAGATCGGGAGAGAAAATACACTTATATTGCTAAATATTAGCGTTCTGGTGAAAGGAAGCGAAAATTATCGTAATTGGTCATTTTAAAAAATGTCCTCATTAAAAAATGTAAAAGTGTTACATCGTTTTGGAAACTGAGAAAGTATATAGTCTTTCAATGTGGAGAAGATATATTGCCAAATTATTTCTAATTTTTCTAATTCTAGAACAAGGTACATTTCTCTTGAATTCACTATGTTTATTTGTTTATGGTCCATTGTTATTTCTTGTGTTTCTTTTATTAATCCATACATCAATCTGCAATGCAGACTAAATATCTCTATAGAATAAAGCAATATTGAAACTTTATGACAAGTCTTTTGTAACTTTGTTGGCTTGCCCGACCTGCCTCACTTCTGTCAGATTCACATGAATTATGACGTTGGGAGTGAGAAGCCGAAAGTTTATTGTAGGTATAAGAATGCACTGTCTTGATATTCAAACGATTCATTGCCAGAAGAAAAGAATATTTCAGATGATTTATCACACAATCTGAAATAGATTTAATACCATAATTCGTTCTTGAATTTATACAAAAAGTAAATATTTTAAATCAAAATAAACAAGGTTCTATTTAGAATTTACACTAAAAATAAATCCAAAGTTAGGTTTGAATCAGGTAACAAATCCAAAAGAGGATTTGTCTCTTTATCAAGGATTGTTTATTAGTTATGAAATGTTTTTTCAGATGATTAAGATGATTGACTTTCGACAACTTTATATAAATATTTTGCACTAAAACTAAGCCATTTTTAGGCCTAGTTTTAGCGAAAAATATTCATCATTGTGAACGAAGTGTCTGCATATTCTTACGGAATATTCAGTAAGATTGGATGAATATTTCAATAGTGCCTATTAAACAGAATTCCGTAAAAACAGTCAGTGCCTATTAAATCATACATGCGTCGATGTGAATGGAGTTTGTTTTGGAAAAAGTAGAATGGAAAGTTCTCAGATTGTTTTACGAACGTGAACACACAATGAGCCTGTGCAGCCGTAAATTTTTCCTCTTCGAATTTCACTTTTTTCAGTGAACGAGATGACGATAAAGGAAATAGGAACCTGCGCTGTCACGTTGTGGAATTCATCCTAGTATATTCCTACAAGGGACGTGAGGATGCAACTCATTACAACAGCTGTCTGTGGTGTGGGAAAACTTTGGATACGCATCGATGACTGGATTCAACCCCCTATATTCTCAGGCTTTGTTTCACCTAACATAAATCTCAGAATAAATCAAGCCCACCACCAATAATTATTTTTATTAACAGATTCTCAGCAAGCAACCCCCTTAT
The DNA here is from genome assembly GCA_032275145.1 of Synergus laeviventris. Taxonomy (NCBI): domain Eukaryota; kingdom Metazoa; phylum Arthropoda; class Insecta; order Hymenoptera; family Cynipidae; genus Synergus; species Synergus laeviventris. The sequence goes on from JAUESI010000010.1 coordinate 7,082,731, forward strand.
ATAGAAAAAAATTTCTACTGAAAATAAAAATCATCTCCTGAGAATAAGTTGATTTTATACTATCGCAATTAAAGAAAAGAAAATTATTATTGTAGAAGAACCGGCTGGAAAGAAATAAAAATAATAAATAAACGAGTATCTCAGAAAATGTATAAAAAGATTAGCGAGTGAAGAGCACGACTTCCGGTTAATGATTGGAAAAATAAAATTAGGGTTGCTTGACACTTGACACTTGCCCCACGCAATAATAATGCGATTTGATCGAACTTTCGAATCGGGTCTCACAACCTTGGATGAGCATATGGTCCATGGAGAACTTCGCTCATTGGTAGACTGGTAATCTGGTTATTTATCACAGGATGCGGCCCAGGGGTCGTGGAGACCTGCGAGTAATCATCTTCACCAGATTTAAGCCAACGTGCGATTTTCTAAAGGAGCTTCCATTAAAGAGAAACTTAACAAAAAGTGATAAAAGGAATATTCTGATAATGAAAGATAAAAATATGCATGCAAATGAAGATTTATTTCCCTCTATTTATTCTGACTAAATCCTCTAGATTGCTGAATGCCTTCTCTTATTTAAAAAACTATCACCTGCTTTTCAAGTGTCAATTAAAAATAATTTCAAAACTCATTGTCAGAGATAATGAAAAAAATAAATATCAAGAGAAATTATGATAATAGGTCATTTTTAAATAAAAGTCTCAGTATGTGATTATTAATTATTTATTAATTAGCTAATATTTTGAAAACGTATGAACATTTGTACATGTGTTTTGTATATTTGTATCATGAGGTACTTGTGTATGGCATATCTTCAAATACATAATTCACAATATATCTTCACCTGTCGATTGTTATTTTGCTATCGCTTTTTTTTTGCACATTTTTAAATTTCGCAGTGGGCAGTGGGCATTTTCAATGTGTAAAAAACATTATTCCAATGTCTCAACAAGTCCATTGAAAATCGAGCTTTTACTTTCTAACTTGACTGGCTCGGCGCAATGGCACGAAGATTATCTATTTTATTTGCACATTTTGTATTCGCATATTTTTATTCTTTAACTATTCATCTTTTTGTCTTATAAAACGTAGCAGTCGATAATGAATAAGGTTCTATCTTTTAGTTTTAACGAAAGTAGAAAATGATGATATGACGTCATTGACATTTACTATAACAACGATGCAACGGCTCTCCAGTGCTCCGAGATTATCACTTTAATTAGAATCATTATAATTAATTACGTATATTGTGACTTTTTTTTCTCAATCAAAAATATTACGACCCTTGGCAATTTGGTCAATTTTTGTATTTCCTGTATAATACACTAATACTGCAGAAGTTTAATAACAGATTTTCCCAGTTGACACTCAGAAATAATGCGTTACTTTTACATCCGACAAATTTTAAATAACAAATTATTTGTAAAAACTTAGGTGTAGAAAATCAGTATAAAATAGTGTCTTTAAGTAACGCATTACTTCCAAACACAGGATTTTGCTAAGAGAACAAAGCGTTTGTGCATGACTTTTTTTGACAATAGAAAAACATTGAAATAGCAAAATTTAAAATACATAGGCAGATGGGCAAAAAGGATGGCCTCGTGGATTGAAACGCAGTGCTTTGTTATTTCAATATGATGTTCTTGAGCCGCTTTCAAATTTTGAGTCAGCATCTGTCAAAGTTAACAGGCGTGAAACTGAAGAGCAAAGAAGCCGCCACACATCTCGTTGATTGGCTTCTTAATAATTTTTTATATCCTAAACTTTAAATATATATAATATAATTTATAATATACGAAAAAACATTCGTTCTCAACGAATTGAAAAACGTAAGAATTTAGCTAGTTTAGACGCACAGTATAGCTATAAAGGACTACACCTAACATTGTGTTCCATGTCGTTATGACTCGTTAATAATTAATTCATCTTTTACAATGATCGTTGAGAGATCGCTCATCGGTATTGCTTCTTTAACAGGTAGACGTTGCCTAAACCTAACAATGTAATAAAACTCGCTCGACGACGTCGTAAACCTAATCATACTAGACGGCCAATGTCGAACATTATTTTCCATTGCCTATAAAGTATAAAGCTTACACCGTGCGAATCACCTCGTTAATCCATCGTTTCCCAAAGCACGATTCCTTATATTCTCTCATCCACTTTTCTTGCTTTTTTACTCTTTTATTACTTTTTTTTTTCATTCCCTTTTGCCACGTCTGTAACGATTCACTAAATTGCAGAATGCCCAAGGTTACTTTCGCGGGACGAGCGCGAGATCCAATCTGATATTTTGCAAGCATTGAGTCACGATTCGCGAGCACCGAAATTTATTTTAATGGCCGGAAATACTTGATGTGATTGGCGCACCTAAGCAATGATTATGCATTAATCATTTGAAAGTCTCTCTGAAATGTTCTATTATCTAACGACCATGTTTCAATTTCTGATTTGTCCACGCTGGAGGTCTATTAGAAATATTAATACTTAGACAAAAAGGATCTGTGCCAAAGTTGGTATTGAAAAATTTCCTTCCGCAGCTCTAAATTAACCAAATTTAGATATTTATATGCGCCGTAAAAATATCTGAATTACAGTGATCCACTAACTATTTACAGAACTATTTATAAACTGTACAATTTCCGTGTAAGTGGACCAAATCTGTCCCTTTCAACAACTCGAGAAAATTTTAGATACTCTTTTCAATATAATGGTTTTATCGAAACAATTAATTTTTTTATTAGCATATTTTTTGTCTTACATTTTTCAGACCTCTTTTTATCTAGGCATATTCATCGCGACAGATAGATTCGGCTCGCAAAACTCGTATAACTTTTCTCGAGTTTGTTTCGTCATGGTCCCCATGTACACGTTTTTCGTCATGATCGAACGATAGATAGCGGCGAATCGAATGGTTTATAATTACGTATTATTATACCACAAGTATCGTATATATCGCGATCCACTGATCGAAATCGTTCTTAATTATAGGGTAGATCTTCGCATTTCTTTCGTACATTCAATGACGATTTGATACCGAATGACATTTATTCGAGAAATGGAAATAAATCGCACCCAAGATGGAATCAAAAACGTCACAAAAATATTACTAAAAACATTTCTGCAACGCTTTCTTTTTTGTCTCAAGTTGAATGCGATTACTATTTTTCGAACTGGAAGACGTTCACGAAAGTAAAGCAGGACATTCTTTACACACACATATAACGAAATTCCCACTCAAACAAGTACATGTGTCGTGTGATTTTTAAGTTAACATCATACAGGAGGAATAACGAGTGATTGAAAAATTATACATGAAATTCTAATCTCAAATGCCCGTCTCGTAAATCGCGATTGCTTTCTACTTTATCACACCTTGTATAATACTTTGCTATTCTTAATCGCGAGAAATGCCCAGAATATCGTCGTTACAAAAAGTTCATATATCTATGATATGATGTGGAAATGTATATATTTACGAATCATTTCGTACCTAACTGTTTTCTTACTCGTTAATTACAAACTGAGTGCATACAGTAATACTGTTTGATATGTCTCTAACGTCAATCTATTTTCCCGTCTTTTTTCATTATATTACAGATTTATAAGGTTCTATTTACGCCTATATTGCGTTTGCTAGCGGGCGATATTGAAGGAACTAAATATTCTGATCGAAGAAGAAATGAACGAAAAAAAAGACATGTTTGAATAACTAAACAATTTTGAAAAATCAACAATCAAAAACCGTAGATTGTTTCGCCCGTTCGAAATATTTTCTTTAAATTTAGATTATTGTATTGGCTTTTCTTTCACGTTATTCTTAACCCTTTCCTTTCTCCTTTTTTTCTTTCATCGATAATTCCTGAACTTTTGAGGTAGTCTGTTCTGGGATATTATGTAGTATATAATGGCAAGTGGCTATAATATTATTGTATTGAGAATTAATAACTGAGACTTTTGCTACAATTCGCGCATGCGAGACGTCAAGCCGCTAGCGACTTAAGACATTAATAATTTCTTAAATATTAATTCGATTAGGCTAAAATTTTGCAAAAAACTTCTTTGTACTGTATAAACAACGTTTTCGCTGGAAGTTTTTCGTTGCTCAAAATTCGCCCGATAAACGAACCCTTAAAATTAGACAAGTCCAATATGATAGATATAAATTAATAAAAAATGTTCTTTTTGTTTAGAGGCAAAAAGATGCGAAAAGGCCCCTGGAGACTTTCAAAAAATTTTCGAATTTTCGTATTTTTGCCTCCGCATAAAACGTTGTAGCTTTTTTAGTTTACCAATTAAAGCCAAAAAACATACTTTTTTGGAAACATATATTTTAATTCATTTTTCATTTTAACTCGTGCTCTGTCAGTCAATTTTGGGAATTTTTTAATACAATTATCATGAAATGTACTTCGAAATGTTCTCGGGCTTATAGAGTAAGAGGAATATAAAAATGTATCGGACTTATGTAACTTCAAGCGTTTCTTTTATCGAGCAAATTTTGAGTAACAAAAAATTCCAGTGAGAAAGTTGTTAATTACAGTATAAAGAAGTTTTTTGAAAAATTTTAGCCCAATCGAATGAATATTTAAGGAATAAGTAATCATAAGTCGCTAGCGGCGCCAAATATAAAAACTGATCAAATAATCGGATAATGTCAAAGTATTATGAATAAAAAAATTAATAAAATTGCAAAATGTAAAGTAATTTTATTACTTTTTCAATTCCGCGAATTTGAAGCGTTGGGAAATCCGCGAAATTAGTAATTTGGCGAAATTTAGCTTTTAGCGAGGGGTTGACAATTTAACCGATGGTTATACACCTTATACTTCTGACTTTAAGATATTTAGATATTTGATATTAGAATATTGCAAAGTTTTCAAAATATTTCACTGACTTCAGGAAATTTCAAGAAAATTCCATCGATTTCAAGTGAATTTTAGGTGGTTTTGAAGAGAGTTTGAGTGATTTTATAGTTTTTCTATAGTTTATCTCAAAAATAGAACCATTCTATTGTACCTAATACTTTACATATTGGAATTGTATTCATTTTTTTATTCATAATACTTTTTTATATTACAAGATTACTTGATCAGTTTTTATCTTTGTCTGGTGAACTGTATTGAGAATAATTATTATAACTTAGACTCTCGCTACAATCCGCGCATGAGAGATCAGGCTGCCAGCGATTTTGAGACATTAATAATTCCTTAAATATTAAATCGATTAAGCTCAAATTTTCCATAAAACTTCTTTGTACTATAATAAGCGACTTTCTCGCTGGGAGTTTTTTATTACTCAAAATTCGCTGGACAAACGGAACGCTTTTAGTTAGACAAGTCTGATATTCGTATAAGTGAAAAACGAGTTAAAATCGATGCCTCCAAAAGACTTAGTTTTTTGGCTTTAATTTGGAAACGGAAAAAGCTGCAACTTTTTGTCTAGAGGAAAAAATGCGCAATTAAAATTCACATCTAGGTATAGCCTTCAAAATTCTAAAATGTTTTTGAAAGTCTCCAGATGTCCCGCCACTCCCAGCGAAATAGTTTTATGTGCCCTTTATTCGATCCGGCAGCTCAATTCTATCAAATTCAAAGTCACATTCTAGATTCAGGTGATTTCAGTCCGTGAATTTCTTTCTATAATATTCTCATTTTTATTTAGCAAGTTTTTTTTGCTTCCTCACAGAGGAAGCTTTGTAGTCGTTACATTTTCGAATATTTTTAAAATAGTCTTAATGAAATTTTCCTCCGGTGATAAATGACTAATAAAACGTTCTAAACAATTGTCCGGACGTATGTAAGTATGTGTGTATGTATGTATGGTGAATGGATTTCGCTGTTTTTTGTCGCCACCATAACTTAAAACCAGTTGTACATATGAAATATGTAGGGCTTATTTATTTGCACAACCAATTTCTCAAAAAATATTGGCTGCAGTGTAAAAGATAAGTTAATTTCTAATTTTCAATTAGAGATCGGTAAGCTCTTTGTGATTATAAGATAAAATTTTTTTAAATCAGATAAGTTAAAATTTACTTAATAATAGATATAAATTATTATTTTTTAACATTTTTATTGATTTAAAAAAATTAAAATACTAGTAAATTTAAATAATAGTTAATATAGGTTTTTGATAACTTTTAGATTGTTTTATTCTGTATTTGAAAAGATTTAACAGAATTTTAGCAATTTACATAGAAATTTAAAATTATTTGAAAATTTCTTTAAAAATCTTTAAAATAATTTAAATTCATTAAAAATGCATTGAACTCTTCTAAATATTTTGAAAATTCTTATATTCCTTGGAATTCGTTTAAAATTTAAAAAAATTTTTCAAAATTATTAAAATAAACAAATTTGTTAAATGTTTTTTTTTTATAAATGTAAATATTTAGTACCAGATAAACGTTTTGAGATATTAGTTGTTCAAATAAACATTATAATTTAAATCAATTTATCTTCAAACTGTCTTTAAGTTATTGTGACGAGAACGATTTAAGTATTAATAGTGGTGACATCCATCCACACACACACCTTGAAAATTTATTAGAACGTTAGTTCAGAAATTTATCGACATAATTAAAAGTTGATGCAAGATGCTTCTTCCAATGAGAAAGCGAATTTATATATAACTTCAACATAATGATCGAATTCAGAGCTATAGTTTCAAATTTATATAAAGTCTTTGCCTGAAAAAATTTATGGAAAAAAAAACTGTTCTTTTTCGTAACTTAGAATTTTTTTTACTAAATGAAAAGTCAGCGAAAAAAAAAAGAAATTTAAAAACAAACAAGATGGAAAAAGTTGGAAGTCATTGTTTTCAAACTTAACTTGTTTAAATTTTGCAGAAAGATTAATCAAATAATTAACAAGCTGAATGATAATTATAAAATTGAAAAAATAAAATAAAAATACTTACTGTATCACTTGGTCCAAAAACTTAACTTAGAACTTTTTCTGAGTTTTAAAAATCTATCATAGATTGATACTTTGAAATGAAAGAATTGAGAAAAATTATGCTAAAATAATTTTAGTAACTAAAAATAAACTTATGAGACTAAAATAATGAAAGAACTAAATAAAACAATAAAAGCGTATGGATAAGATTTGCGAAATAAAATATATTTATAAAAACAGAATTAAACATATAAAATAATACAAGTAGAAATATTATACTTTCAAATGTCATACTTCTTCGTAACGCAGGAACAGAAACCTCATAATAAAATCATTATTAATTCCTAATCGTTCACGAAGTGAAATTAACTCTACAATCGGTATGACGTCAGTTTGCTTTCAACATTGTTATGGCACAAGTGAATAAAAATTATATTACACTTTTACAGACCTTAAAAGACAACTGCACAACTAAGCTCTTTGGATCCTCTAATACCCGAGAAATTAAATAATATTTAAACATAGTTTGGGAAGGAAGAGCAGAAGCTAGGAAATAGATTTAACAAATAAAAGGATTGCAAAACGAAGGATATATCATAACTTTATGATTCGCCATTTGATGAACGTCGATCAATCTTGACTGGACACATTCATAAAATTTATGAAATCACGCCCTGAAATGAACGTTGGCTTGACCGACGGACTGCTTCTTCTTGTGAGTTTCGACGTGTTTCATCATGTGGTCCTTTCGTATGAAACCCTTTTGGCATATATCACAGGCGTACGGCTTTTCGCCAGTGTGGAGGCACATGTGCCGTCTGAGGTCGGTCTTGTGGTTAAATTGTTTGGGACATATTTCACATTTGTAGGGCTTCTCACCGGCATGTTTCTGTAAATGTTCGGCGTGCAGGTGCTCATACGGAAACCGCTTTCCGCATTGGTTGCACTTAAAGGGTTTGTCACCGGCATGAAAACTTTTGTTGTGTTGCGTCAGGTAACAAGCCTTGTTAAAATATTTATTACAATCGTGACACTTGTGTCGCAAGTCTGGCGTTATAGAAGATACTTCAGCATGACTAGTTACCTGCAGCTCCTTAGTTTTGATGACCTTGACCTTGGCGTTTTTCCTCCGTTTTATGTTAGGATTTAACTCCTCCTTGGGTAGTTCGTTAGAACGATTTTTATTTTCAATATGGCAAAGGGACCTTGAAAATTCGTACGTGAGATGATTAGGTTCAGAAAAATCCGCGTACTTGAGAAATATGTTGTCGTCTGGATTGGTGCACTGAACAATATCCAAATTTGTCAGTGACTCATACTTTGGGGGTGAGTGCCTGTAAGTATCATAACACATCGGTGTGTTGAAGCAACTGTCTGGAGGAGGAATATTCTCCTCGGGACTTAGCCCCCCCACGTTAACGGCCATGGGTTGATTTTGGCCAACTAAAGTGAATCCCGAGTTCATGCCGAAGTTGGTGAAGCTCGGCAGGGGCCTTTGGTTACTGTTAAAGGCTCCAAAACTGGATAGTATCTCCTGGGTGAATGGCATAGATGGAAGATCGTTACCAGTAGTAGTTAGGCTGGTGATATCCATTAGACCCTGGGTGCTGGTAATAGTTGTAACGTGGGGGGGCATATCGTTTGGGTACGGCTGATGAGGCATCGTAGTACCCCCCATTGGCGGCGGGGGGGAAACCATCGATGGTACGCCTCCCATCATGGGGGACGTGGAACCCATGTGATGGTGCTGATCCATTGGAGAAGGCGTATTCAGGTGCGTTGTTGGATGCTGGATGGACGTAATGGTTGAATTCATGGGACGATGGACCGGCATGTGAGGGGAACTCATTTGGTGGTTGTGCTGGGCCAAGTGATGGGGCAGGGTCCCCATTGGGAGCTGCTGGTGCCCCATCAGTGACTGTGGAGGGCAATTGTGCGGCCCGTGGTTGGACATATGGACCGCTGAAGGCACCTGCTGCTGAGATAGGATCCCTTGGACCGCCGATGACTCGCTGCTGTTGCTGCTGTTGGAATTGCTGGTGGGCGTGTGCTGCAGGCCCCTCATTGCCTCGCCTGAGGGACCTGCCATCATGTTTGGGGGACTTCTGGAAGATGATTGCTCTGGAGATCTTTGACCACCTCTGGTCCCAACGGCATCCCTGCCTGGGTGATGATGCACACTGATAGGCATGTTAGCAGGATCGGGTTGATTGCTTACCTTGACTGCATTCTTGTGTAACGTGGTGTTGTAATGCCTCTTTAAGTGACCTGAGCTTGTGAACCACTTGTTGCATGCAGTACAGTTGTAAGTCTTCGGTCGACGAGCTTCGTTGCTTTTCCAAGACTGATTAGCTAAGGGGGACTTCTGAGATTGTTGATGCAAAACAGGTGCAATTTGATGGGTCGAGAGCGATTGCGTGCTCGTGATAACAGGTGTGCTATCGTGCCTGACTGGTTCAAGGGGCATTTGCTGTCCACGTAGAAACTGGCCTTGATCCGGCATTGGGGAGGCAGATTCCATGAGCCCCATAGGAGAAACACCCGTATGATAGTCGTGAAGTTGTGGCGTATGCCAACCCAGCATTGAGCTTACCGAATGTGCAGGATTCCTCTGGTGGTGCATGGCATGATGGTGTAACTGCATTTGAATTTCCTGGTGTTGTTGTACCCTCATCATATCTTCCTCGTATCTGTGAGTCTGAACTTTGTGAGAATCAAGGTCGAGAATCTCTGCCTGGTCTTCTGCCTCCTGTTTCATTTCACTCTTAATGATAGTTCCACCACTAAAATCAAATCCTTGTTGTTGTTGGCTGTTGAGTGGTGGTGAGGTATGCATTTGAGATTGTTGATGCCTCTGGATCTGATGTTGTGGACTAGTACCTAGTTGTTGATATTGAGGCTGACTGTGATAGCTATTTGGAGATGTGTGATGACTAGACCTTAGGTGCTCTGCTAGTAGATTAGGATCCTCATAGACTGCACCACATTTATCACATTGTAGCGGACTTCGTGGACTTGATGAACTCACGGAGTTGCTTCGATCCCCTTGTGGAAAACGTTGTTGATGTTGATAAGGATGGTACCTTATATAGTTTCCTGCTCCATTCTGGTTATCCTCCCCGTTAGGGGAGTAGTTGTGGGGCAAGATATAATTCGCTTCGTTCTGCATGAAAAGTGCCTCGTTGAACATTGAAGATTGAAAATTCGGGTATTCCTGTGACGTTTGAGACGAAGATGCTGCTAAACCTTCCGAGGGGGGCCTCGAAGAAGGCTCACTAGAATCAGCTGGTGCTGTCACACTATCCCGCTTAATACCCATATGATTGCTGCTGTTGTGGTTCCCAGCTTTACTGTTGTTATTATTGCTCTCCTCCTGCTGTGCCTGGCTGGCCCACTGACTGAGTAGGTTCTCGTTATGATACCGAAGGTGCACCTCGAGACTCTTTTCACTTTCAAACGACACACGATGATCCTTACAATGATGATCTGAAGTTGAGCTACCCACGAATTGTTGTTGTTGCTCTATACGAGTCATCTCACTCATATTGTTTTCAGGACCACTCACTAACTTCAGGCAGTTGTCCTTTTTTCATCAAATCCAGACTTGTACAGCGCTAATCAGATTCACGAAAAAATTTAAAAAACCAAAACAAAGAAAACAAAAGGAGTAATTACGTGTTCTACATTTATCATATGACAACTCGTAGTGCTACAGTTAAAGTCCTTGGAATTTCGAAACACGAATCTTCAGAACTCCCCGCGACCGGCGTCATCATTACCGCCGAATTGCGCGCGCAGATTTAAAAAAAAAGTTACAATGTAAACAAAGGTCCGTTTGCTTTACATTTGTTAAGTGTCTTTATTTTTCATCAAAAATAAAATTTTAGGGAAAGGCGAAAAAACGAAAAACACAAGTCCTAATAGTGAGCTTCACATGTCTGCGTTAAATCAAAACTTTTCGTGTTGAAATTGTTAGTGGTCACAACACACTAACTATGTCCAGTCTGTCCGTTCTTTTCCTTTCACAAATGTCACTGGTTTTTTTGGCACTGGTCACTTAAATACTGATAAAACCCATTTATTTGAGATAGTATTTAGAAACACCATTGCCGGCGTATGCGTCCTCGCATTTATCCGACTCCTGTATCACTAACTCTATCCAAAAATGATATCACAATATTCACTGGTACTTAATTCGCGTTTAACGCACGTAAACAAGAGTCGAAATCCTGAATTGTACTTCGAACAAAAGTGATCTCTCTCAGTCTAACGCACCGGGAACACGGACTCGACCGACCCTCGAAACATGAACGTCGGTACTATTCTGTCCGTTGGAATTCGGAGTTCGAGTTAGGCCCGCCAAGGCACTTTTGCCACTCCCCCTGCCCCCCCACAACAATTTTCTCTTCCCACTCTTCTTCTCCTTAGCACGAGTGAGAGTCTTTGCTGCTTCCTATCCCCACCATTCTGGCACACGATTCCCTCACCCCTAGAGCCTCAGCGTCCCTACCAGCTCGAGACAGCCAACCAAATTTTAGAGTTTGAGACGTCGCTATCTCCTTTTCTAACCGTAGCCTATCTCACTTTCTCCTTTGGCCCGCTGTGGTTACAGCCGCCACAACCTCCCCGACACTAGTCTCGAAGGACGAGAGGAGATTCTTCCTACAGGAGAGGAAAGAGTGAGGGAGTAAAAGGAGGGAGGAACAATGTGAGAGAGCGAGACGAGACTCTTTCCATCCCCACCGAGACCTTCCCTTCGTTCCCCGAGAACCGGCGAAAGAGAAAGATGAAAGGCTAGAGAAATGTGCGCATGACACCAGCATCCTTGAGTACAGTATCAAAATATGCGCTTGCTTCTTCAAGTCGTGTGGATTGAGAGCGAGAAAAATGTTTGCTAAACTTGACACGAGTTGCAAAATTGAATGAAAAAGAATAGCAATCAAGTGGAATTGAGATTTCGTTCAAAATCTTTATGATGGGAGAGAAAAGATGACAAGTTACTGTTTAGGGGAATTTGATGTCCATTTTCAGCTTCAAGTTGCAATCTTTCATGAGATTCATCTGCATCTTTGTAATAATTTTTTTTTTTTTTAAATAGTGTAAAACTTTCATTTTTAACTACATACAAGCGTTATGGTAATTAAGAATATGAATAGAAATTCCATCACGAATTGGTATAAGATGAACAACTTATGTTATAAATATTTTACATAAAATTTTTATTTATCAGGGTTTTCAATTCATTGATAAAAAATAGTAGTATAAAAAAGAGTTGTAATCACGGAGATAATTTTCTTTGATAAATCATGCAGCGTACGTTATACACTTATAGAAGCAAATCCTCCCACGGCATCCTCTTCCCACCCCTTAACCCCTAAGCGGTTGGAGCGGATAAAAAATGTGGGTAACCTTGCATTTTTTTTGATACCTTTTTTTTACGCGCCACACGAAGCGAGTCCCCACTTGCTGCACTTTGCATACGGAATGCGTCAACCCCACACCATGAATATGTTTATCATATTGCACTATAGCCACCTGATGAAAAAACGCGCCACGTGTGTGGGCGATTCTCAGGCACGTGGTTACAGTCAGAACGTGTAAAAAGAAATTTGCACAGGTCCCTGCACTTTCCCAAGTCGCTGAACTTTAAATTGAATCCTGCATACCTGATAGCTTATACATATTCATTTCTGGGAAATAAAACATGATTGGAATTAAAGGTTCTTTTCACCCTTTAAATTCGTAATATATAATATGTATACTCATTCAAATTTTCAATTTCAATAATGAC
>JAUESI010000010.1:7095523-7127635 GCA_032275145.1 Synergus laeviventris
TATATTCCCTTATTATAAAACTATTTCATGAACTTTCCATTGAAAATTCAATAAAAAACTGCATACAATGTTAAGTAATTTGTTAGTTTCTAACTGGCCGTTGAAACGTAAAATAATGAAAATTAGAGGTTTGAGGAAAAGAAAATAAAAGTTCCAAGTCGAGAGTCTTGCTAAAGCTAAAAAATCAATACTATCTTCCTCTTGCGAAACAACAGTGGACAATAATTTCCATACTAATGTTATCGCACCCCCCACCAAGTTACCGAGTGGACTACGTGTCAGATTTAGAGAACGCTAACTTGGCAAAGGGGGTGGTGAAGTATCCCCTTAAACTCGAAAACTTTTGCGTCTGCGTGATATAAAATCTGAAGGCTATTCCGATTCCTCTCCAGATAAAAAGGATGAAACGAAAAGCTCTCGATTCTTCTCCTGAATGTCCTATATCTTTCCAATGATCTGATTTCGAATAAATTTTGGCGACACGTTGGGAAATGGTTTCCACTACTTCGTCCCGTTAATGCTAATCAAAATGTTCTCTGCTCTCTTTCTATTTGGGTGGGCCACAACGGAAATCCGACGAAAGTCAAGCCAAAGGGTGGCTGGAGCTCGTGTCAGATTGAATCAACCTAAAGCAACCGCCTCACCCTCTTACCACCTTCTCTAGATTTTCCCTAGCAACCCCTCTAGCATTTTCGTGGTGGACGTCGAGCTGACCATGCCACTATCAGCGAGATATTCGCTGGCGTGGCGTTTGCGCCCCATTTTATTAAGGAAATCCAGGCACTCCCCTTTCCACTTTGGATTCAGAACGGAGAAAAGCGTCGCTCTTGACTTGGCGACGTGCTTGAGCTTCTTTTGTTTCGCCTCTCTCTCTCTGTGGTATTATTATTTTTTTTTTCTATTCAAAATAAAAGATTGAAAATTCAGGACGGTGCAATTAACTTAGATTGTTGCACTGAAATTCTGATACTGGGGTTCAGAATTTTTTCGAATACAGCTAAACATTAAAAAATTTTATAATTTCTAATTGCAGTCGTGAGAAATTACAATTTTGAATTGAAATATTCAAAATTAAATTCCAAATTAAATCGTTTAGCAATTCAAAATCAAATAAAAAGTCTCCATAGTTAGGACTTCTGATTTTTTGAAAGAATTATTAATGCCTACTAATAACACACTATAGCAGAAAGGAGATGCAGTAACAGAGGAGAAAGATTTTATTGAGAAATCGTAAAAAATGATTGCCCTGAAGCTACGAAGAACCATGTGTGGAGTCGGTCAGAAGCTTCGAAAAAGGGGCATTGTGTGAAATTAGAGCCCTTCTTATGGTAATTGGACCACCGTATGATTGCCACCACCGGTGCAAGCGATGGTTTTCAGTTTCCGCGTTACGCACTACGAGGCCGTCGACTTCTGACCCTTATTCAAGTTCAAAAACTTCAAGTTCAGTTTATATATAATTATATATATATATATATTTTTTTTATTTTATTCTATTAGTAACTTTAAGGGCATGTGGTAATTGGCATAAGAGCAAATTTAGTTTGGTCAATTTTACACTCCTAATAATAAATATTTATTTCGCATGGTAAAGTAATTACATGCCCTTAACAGATTCCACATTCCAATTTTGTCAACAATGACAAATTTTGCTACTTTAAATGGTTGGTAGGTTAAATCCGTAAAATCTTCAAAACACTTTTTTTCTATAAACATGACTACAGAAAAAAGTGTTTTGCTGGTAATAAAATAAATAATTGAATTCTAAAAGTGCAGCTTCTTGTGCTGCTTTCAAAACAACTTGTTGAGGATCCTTTGTCCGTTCGCAGGCAGGCGAGACTGGACCACGAACTAAAACTAAAACTAGTCTAACTGCATACTGACGTCATTCGCGAGAAGGCGATTTGCCCTCGGATTTGCCTTGACCTTGAGGAGCGGCTCTTCTTTTGTTTGGTGCTGTTCGGCACAATTAAAGTTCTTTCTCTCTTTCTCCTCTTTTACCCATCTTTCTTAATCCTCCGGGATTTTTAATCGAGATCTTCTCTATATCAAGGATGCACTAATACGTCCGCCAACTCGTTACAGATCGCTCGTGACTTGGTTTCTGTTAATTATGAGAAGAGGAAGAAAAAGATATAGGCAACTAGTTAGATACCAAGGTATTCAAAGATATTAAAAAAGAAACACAAAGATTGAGCAAAATGCATCTTCAGATTTAAAAAGTTAAAGGCAGACCGCAATCTTTTTTTTAAGACATCTTTTAAGAATAATAATAATCATCATAATCAGTCTTGGAAGTAACTTGATAGATATTTGGATTGAATTTATAGAAATGTTTTTAATTTGATTTAAACTTCTTGCTTCGTCTCATGCTTTTAAGAAATTATACTGAAATATACTTACAAATATTTTAATTATCAAAGGATGATATGTCCTTCGAAATTTCTTTCCATTATCTCCATATAGGCTATGGATATAAAGTTTCCTTCATTTTTGTGTTGAAGAAATTTATAATTTATGAAAGTATAGCTAAACTTTTAAAGAAAATATCAATCGACGCTTTTTCTATATCTATGATGAGATGTAACGCTTCTTGGCAGTAAAATATATATTTAAAACCGAGATTTCCGAAAGTAAATTTGGATACAATATTTTTAATTGTACATAAAATGTAGACAGACGAAGTGGTTCAAGAAAAAGAAATCTCATTTGAGGACACGTCTAAATTCGAAAATTAATGTGGAAGCCTTTCGGGGGATTGGAAGTTAGGAATTTCTTGCATCAGGAATAACTACGAATTTCGAAATTTCGCATTCTGTATTTATATTTATACCGATAGAGTCTATCGATGATATTTCTTCGTTTCCGAAGATAAAAATCTCGCCGCGGCATCGCAGTCAAGACATCGAAAATTATAGGTTTTCGCGGTTTGAATTATTTCTTTCTCGACGCCACGAAAGGATTCGAGGGAAGGGAAAGAAAGAAGTTCCGATTTTGTTTTGAAACAGAAGAGAAAAATAGAACAGGCACTTTAGGATGAGAAATAAGGAGGAGAAATTAGTGACCGAAAAAAGAGGGTCAGAGCTTATAGCTGTCGTGAGATAAGTGTATTTCAAATAATTATAATTTTCGACTTTAAATGTAGTCCAAATACAATTATGAACCTTTTCATTGCTAAAAAAAATTCTCGTGTAGATGATTGGACCCCAGTTAATAAGATTCTAAATTCTTGTTAGAAATTTGCAGATTGTTACTCGTATTATGAGAAAATTAAATAATTCATGAAATTAGAAGTCTTTATAATTATTATTTAATTAACATGTTACATGGTTTTTGGATATATTTTTTGGAAACTAAGGGCCGGTTTCACCAACTCTGATTAAACTCATGATTATTTTTTAATCGAGGCTTTAATGATGATTAAATTGCAATTTTGGTAAAAAAAAAAAAAAAAAAAACATTTTGGTACTGATTAGCTAATCATATACCCTCTTCGTGTTAACTCGAATATTTTCTTGTAACTGCTACTCTGATTGGTTGTAATGTAACTCTCAGTTAACTTTCGGCTTCATGATATTTCGGTGACAAAACATAGATATAATGCGAAAAGTTTGAGGTTACAAGAGGTTAGTAATATTGCAAACAGAATCAAAACAGTAATTAATTAATTTTTTAATATTTTAATTTCATCGTTTTATAGCTAAACTTTGAACAATTATTAATTTTCTTAACAAATTTAATCAAGGGTTTTAGAACATTCCGCTTGCGCTTGCACGTGTTTGTTAGTAGGTGGGGGATTTCAATTTTTAAGATGATGAAACTGTTTGAGGCTCTATAACTGCAAAGTTACAGTTCATTGGTTAAAAAGAGATGAAAGCATGGAGTGGGCTCATAATCCGTTACGTAATTTAAATACAAACACTAATTAGTAAATGACTATTATTGGTAATTCTTCATAATCTTAACAAAAATACTAAATGTTGAAATTTTAGATTAATTTAGAGAGGAAAATCTTGCTCAATTGAAAAAGTCTATATAGACTGATATTAATAATAATGTCAAAAATGGACTCTATCCGTGAAAAAAAGAAACATAGGAATATTCTTTTACTAAAATTTCCTAATTTTGCGGAGATTTAGTCATTGCCCGAACCTATAGTGGAAGAATTTCCTAACTTTTCGGAAAATGCTCCGAACCTTGTGGATCAATTTCCTAACTTTTCGGAAATTCTCCAGTATATTTGGAAAATTTGCCAAATTTCAGACACATTTCCTACTACTTTATAGGAAAACAATTTTTCCCGTCAGTTTCGGAAATATTTCCTACTATTTCATGGGAAAAATCTCCACTATTTTTTACAGTGTAAGGTACGTGAGTTTGAAAGAAAATTCTTCCTCTGGTATAGCAAAGTTTCCGACGGAATTAGGGCAATCATAATTTGCAGGGGTGCCAAGGCGATAAGAGAAAGAAGTGCCTCGAGAAGTACACTTGTCCGGAGGTTCGCCCCATTGTTTTGGTAACAATCTGTATTTCGGCTCTGTACACAGAGCCGGGAACTTGGATTGAAAAAGGTAGAAGTTCCATACCGGAAACGATGATATTTTTCATTTTGCGAATTTTCCAAAATGTTCAAAATGCATGAAACTCTGGCGTAGTTACTTTTTGCGCATGATCTGAAGTGGCCCGGACTGAGCCGTGATACGCTTCCAAGATTTTTATAGTGTCAAAAAGCTTCGCAACTGCGTGGGGTTCATGGCCCCTGAGTGGCAGGGAGAGACGCTTCTCTCCCTTATACTTCATAAAAAATTGCGGACGAGTGAGCGTCAACTACAATTCTAAAAAGTTGAAAACGCCAGAGTGACATAACGCTAAAGTTGAGTGTACCATAATTTATTAACGAATTTTTGACTTGAAAAATATTTTTCAGAGAATCGATGTGGATTTGATGAACAAATGACATAAGACACTTATTAGAGTCCAAGTGTAATTTGGAAAATATAAATTGAATACATAATAAATAATTAATAATAATATATTTGGTTACATTTGAAATTTTGAGATTCCACAAAATGTTATATTGCTTGCTGACAGAAGGAGACAAATCCGAGGGGAAATGAAAAGAGGCATGAGCACTGAGCAGACTTAAGGAGGCTTTGTGTAAACTACAGTATCCAGGTAGAAAAATTTATGCAGATTTTCTCAAGTTTCCTCCAATACTGACAATTGAATGCTTTATTACGGTAATATAAAGAATAATTTTAAGATTTAAATCCAAGCTACTTAAATGTTTGAATCGTTTTCTTTATGCTTTCCGAAGGATTATACTTTGGTCATAAATTCAATATTTAAACTGCCAATTTATATATTCGAATTCCAGTTCTCATTTTCCAGAATTTGAAAAACTAATTACTTAAATATGTACACTAAGTACAGCATAGTGTTGAAAACTGGAAAATCCCTAAAGTATAAATTCTATGCGTTTTGATGGGTTGTAAATTTTATTAAAATATTACTATAAGATCAGGGTTATTTACTACTTTGTCGTGAGATATTTAATCAAGTAGAAATTATTTAGTTTATTGCATATTTTATTTGTTTAGTTTATAATGCTGATAAACAGCAACATTTTTATTTTATAGTAATCTAAAGAAATATTCTGTTCATCCCCGATCACAGTAAAAAGATGAAATTATAATGATCTTCGAGTCCACTTATATCAGAAATCTTTTCATATCGAATAGAAGCAAGAAATGAAAGTACAAAGAAAGTTTGACTCCTGAGTTCCGGGAAAATGAAAAAATTTAGATTGATACGCGAATGCGATTGTCACATGGAAGGAAAATTTCGACCTAGATATTTCAGAGATTTGGGACAATCGAGTGATTTTCGTCAGTAATCGATCATCGTCGCACTGATGGATCTGCGATCGGTGTTCAACTGATCACTGACGGGGGTAACCAAGAAACTCTGGCGTACGATTGGTCTTGTTGAGTGTGAGAAAATCTCAAAATGCTTCTCGACAGATTGGTACGAGAAGGAGAAGAGAGATAAAGAGTGCAGGTTTAGATGCTAGAATGAAGGAGAGCGAAAAGGTGTGTTTTGTGAGCGAGTTGGGAATGAGAGGGAGATAGAGTGAGGGGTGGGGAGTGAGTGAGTGAGGGGAGCGCGCGCGTGGGGGGGAGAGAGAGAGAAATGCGTCTCTCAATGCCTGTCGTCCAGAGATGATTTATCGCAATGACGCTTTTTTCTTCGTCTGCTCTTCCCTGCAACTCTGCCTAATACACACTTCTTCGTCTTACTCACCACCGTCATCCGTTGCACCTTTCGCTGTAGGCGCATGATCGGCGATTTTTACCAGTCGCCATAATGGATCCTGCTACAAGGGATTTTCGTGTAGCACCGGAACAATAAGTCGAATGATCCATCCACTTTCGCAGGTGCCCTTCTCACCCATGATCAGCGGATTAACACTAAAAATGGTTCAAAAATTGTTTTTTCAACTCCGGATGACCTTTCACTTTTGTTATTTAAACATATTCATAGAAATTTTGCAAATTGGAAGCAAAAATTATTGCAATTTGGTTATCCTCGTATATATGGAGTTTAATGGGTTTAGTAAATTCTATAAAGCCATAAATCTAATTAATGTCAGATTTCTAGTTGAATGTTTTAGATAATATAGAATAATTAAAAATGGATGTAATCTAAATAGGTTGTTTTTGCGACAGAAAATCAGGAAGGCATATTATCAGGAACTGATAATAAGTATATGTTTTATAAATAGAAATTTGATATATAAATGTAATATCCCCTTCTTAGCGCTGCATGTCAACGACCCCAAGATTTGTCGAGGGTTAACGAGGAAAGGAAAAAGTTTTCTTGGGGTGAAAGACATTCGGCATGTTTGGCATTTTTCTTGTGATGGGTCCATGGGACGAGGAAAGCGTCATCGCAACTTCTTTTAGGATAGGTCCGGGTTAATCTTCCCTCAAGATCGCATCGAATTTAACTTGTCAATATTTCCTTCAGCATTAAATGCCAGTATAATGTACTCTCATATTATTTAATATTAATTCATTCATTCATTACATTTCATTAATCGGTAGAGAATTTATGGAACCAATTATCTTCTCTTTAAGTCGAAAAAATAATTTAAAATATATTTAAAATATAAATATATATATAATATATATTATATAATATTAATATATTTTAAAATATATTTTTGTAAAAAAATTTTCGGAGCAATCTCCGAAAATCGTCGGCCAGCAGATAAAGAGGCCTGAGCACAATCGTGAACTGAACCTATAACTCGAACCCGAAGATGGTTCTGTTCTTTTCTATTATATTGCTCCATTTCTCTTTTCACGTGATCGCAAGAGAGATAGGGTAATGTGAAAGAAAAGGACAGAATGATCTTCAGCTTTAGGTTATAGGTTCAGTTCAAGATTGTACTCTTAGAGATTTTTCCTAGTGAAGTTTTTTCCTACTATTTAGTAGGAAAAATTTCCGAACTAGGTAGGAAAAATAGTCGAAGAGTGTGGAAAAATTTCCGACCTATTTGGAAAAATGTCCAAAGTGAGTAGGAGAAAAAGTCACAATGTTTAGGAAACAATTCCATCCTGTTTGTAAAAATTTCCGAAGTATTTAAGAGATAAAGTCACAGTGTTGGGGAAAAAGTTCCAACCTGCTTAGAAAAATTTCCAAACTAGGTAGGAGAAAAATGCGAAGTGTGTAGGAAAAATTTCCTACTTTTTCGGAGATTTAGTCATTCTCCGAACCTTGTGGATAAATTTCCCAACTTTTCTGAAAATTATCAATTTTTTGGAAAAGTTTCGGAAATATTTCCTACTATTTCATAGGAAGAATCTCCACTATTTTTTACAGTGTATAGCTTGTCAATATTTCCTTCAGCATTAAATGCCAGCAACATATTCGTGTATATAATGTACTCTTATATTATTTAATATCAATTAATATTTGACTGATTCATTACATGTGATTAATCGGTAGAGAATTTATGGAACCAATTATCTAATGTTATCAATTATCTAATCTAGTAATGTCTTTTCTTCTCGACAATAATGCAAGTGTCGAATTTTTTGAACAGATAAAAAATGGATAAAAAAATCGTCACGTACGTTCATCAAATATTCAAAAATAAGTGAGATTTCGACGATTAAGGAATTTATTAATCCTTTCTCATCCTCTGATTTTGTTTCCCATCACTTCAACGAAGACAACGAATATCTCGTGACTCGTGAGAAAGTAGGCGGGTATTAAATCATAAAATCAGGATAGGGCCTGATCCCGTGAAAATGAAATACGAGGCCCCTCACTATATATACATTACATGTGTGTATCACTGTATACTAAATATGTAGACTAAATGCGATTCGAAGAGGAAGGCGCGAAATTCAGTCGTGCGGCTTATCGATGCGAGGGAGGAATACTCATAGGCGGAGGGAAAGCATTTTTTAAATTATTCATTTTTTTTAATTCACCTTCTTTTCCTCTATATATCACACTTTCTGTAGAAAAAAGATATTTATTTAGACCAAATTAATAAATATTAAATAAAAATAGTAGTATGAATAAATCATTAAGATAAATAATTGAGTAAATTGTCATTCAGTTATTTATATCTATTTACCTAGAAGCTTATTTAAAAAATAAGTGTCGGATTTGAGAGATGGGATTGGTTAAGCTTCTCATTATCGATTAGCAAAGTTGAGTAAACCTCATAGTTAAAGTCGAATGGGATATTAGAGATTTGTGTCGTCGCGCCACCTCGGCGCCAAATGCCAATTTTTCCTTCTCGTCGAGTCTACCGATTTTCATTCGGCGCGTCGACTTGTCACCAAATAAAAGATTAAAGGGAACAAATTTTGAAAATCAAAAATACATTTAAAATTCACGCCGACATTAACGCCGCCACACAGTCGCCGCAAATTACGAACGGCGTCGTGCTGACGTGCCGCCACTCGCCAATCAATTTAGCCTAAACGTTGCCGCCAAACCAAAGTGACGCCGCGGTGCAGGTTTCAATAAATTACATTTTTGAGCGCATTCAAGTTTACAAAATGAAATTTTTAACGTAATAATAATTATTTATTGTGGTATAGAAATAATACTCAATTCACAATATACAATTCATAGAAGATACGCCTATGGAAGCGACGAAGGGTGCTGGACGCTTCATTTGAGATAGTCCGCGTGCATTTGCAATATCTAATCTCATTGAGTTTGGCGCCTAGAGTCGCTCGCCAAATAGAGAAATTCTAGCCGCGACTAGTCGTACGGAAAACAATAGATTGCGGCAGAGTCAATTTCGTACATTGTTCTCAGCCTTCGTGCCAATTTTACTATCACATCGGGTGAAATGTACGTGGTCGAATTTGGCTCGAAAATTAAATATGAAAATAAATAAGTCATATATATATGGCGCATTCTTTTACAAATCGTAAAGAGAATTGACCGACCCATTTTTGATCGACCTAATAATTTTTTTACGGGTTCTTTATCGTAAAAGAGAAGATACGTATTTCAGGATTTTTTTATTTTGCAATTTTTTGAGAAATAGGAAGGGTTGAAAAATTGAGAATTTGAGTGAAGACTATTTTTGAAAAATGCATAACTCCTGTTCTATTTAAGCTAGAGACCTTATTTTTTTTTCATTTTAAAGTTAAAAGAACGAGCTTTAATAAAAAAATCATCCCAAAAATATTATTAACAAATTGAAATGGTTATAAACAATTACAATTTTTAAATCGATTTTTAACTATTTGGAACCCCATTAATTTAGTTCTTAGTATTTTTATCGCATTCTACGTCAAATTTCCGATCGAAAACGATTTATTTCAAAATGGTGATTTTATTATTACTATCGGAAAAAATTACAAATTTTTACAATATTTTTCTTTTATATAAAAGAATATTTTGTTTAATTCTATATATGAATATTTAAATTAAAACAGGGTATCTCAATAAAGTTGTAATTTATCTTTGGGGTCTTATATGCAAAATGCGCAGATGATTCTGAATGGTGATGAAATTCCTGAAGGTAAAAGGCGGTGGGTAGTGCGGTCGTAAAAAAACACTGGAGGGTGGTAGGTGCTGGGCTAAGTACATATGTACGTACTAGGGCGATAGTTTACCTACCAACAAACTGAGTTGAGCAAGTATGGTGTGCTAGGACCATACAATGTTATTAATCACTGTGCTGGCTGGCTCGGGTCTTGCGAACTTAATTAATTAAATAGTATAATGGCCAGGGAAATCGGAGTAGGGCGGTTATCGGATGCGTCCATCAACGGCAGCCACCCCGAAGGCATTGTTTACCTTCAACGTCCAGACCAAGATATCGTTAACGACGCGATGCAATGTAACAACGTAACGCGCACTTCTCAATGTTGCCAGCTGCAGAAAGTTCGCCTTCTCGATTAAACAACTTTCAAACTATGCTGAATATAGCTGAAAACAGGAATCAATAATCGAACATTCTCATCAACTTCCCGCATTTTGCATTTTTCAAATCGACTTCCTTGCATACATACATATAAATCTTTTATCTGGTCGATTAATCTAATGATTAGATTTTTATTTTCCTTTATTTATTTTAGGAGCATATTTATCCTACGCTTTCTGTAAAACACACATATTTAGATCTTTGTACAAACACAATCTCACTTTTAACCCTCTGAGTTTTACCATCCCTTTCAACCGATTTCCCCTTAACGCTAATTTATCTTAATTACATTCTACGTGCGTCGGTACGCTCTTGGTCCATGAAAGACCGAACGTGTATGTTATACTCCACGTGTGAGAAATGGAATGTATGTATTCACTTGAATGTTCAGAACAATATATATACCATATATATATATATATGTGTAATGTACCAGCACTATAGTGAATACGCATTGTGTATTATCAAGCCGGAAGGGACACCCACACAAACCGGGATGCTGTATAAAGCTATTTAATTTTGTATCTGAATTTTAAGGCAGAATGTCTGTACCGTGTAAAAATTTTGCTTTAATTCGAGTTGAACCTTATAGATTGGGGAGCTCTGGACCCGATTGGGCCCAAATTGATGGGTTTCAGACCGGGGATGAAAAAAACGGCTTGGACCAGGTTTAAAAAACTCTACACGGTTGTTCAATTTTTAATAACAATATTTTGAAGAAGGCTTTTAATTTATTTGGTCGAATGCATGCCGGAGATATTTCTGAAATACGAATGTATGGTATTAAAATCTTCTGCAAAAGGTATATTTCGGGGTAAAAAATCAATTCCCCTAGTTGGAAAGGAGAAAGTTTAAAATATGCCATCTTAAGATCGCTGATTGGACACGTAAGTTGAAATGTGTGGATGGAACGTGGAATATGGGAAACTAATAACGGGGTCGAACGTTTATCTTGTGGACCGAGCATTAGGATTCAGAATGGCGAGGACCTTGCTTCGCGAAGATAAGGGGTAATTTCTATGTCTTGGGGGGTCAGGCATGCCCATAGTTCATCTACGAGCCACCCTTGGACACTCTCTCATGGCAACATTGGCAACCCTCGTGCGGCTGGACTGAAAGTCGTTCCAACGATCTTGGCCAAGGTTCGCTCGTTTAACCGAGCTTCGAGCTCCTAGCGATTCCTGGATTTCCGGATTAAGCGCCATGCAAATTAGATGTGGGATCTTGTGCTACGAGAAATTCTACGCTCGGGGGCTCTATGGATAATTAACGTTACGTGTGCGTCACGTCGATCCAGTCATATTAATCGACCTCCTCTTTTTAGCTGACTTCAAATATTCAGCTCCACTCACTCAGATTTAATTCAATAGGGATGGAAATTGTCAAATAAGTTCTTATTACATTATAAAGTTAATATTAAAATTAATATATTAATTTAAACTGCATTCAAACGATCAGACACTTTAATCTATTTCTCGTTTTCTCCGGGGATTCAAGGTCGAGCAATAAAAGATATAAGATTATAGAATTTCAAAGCGCCCGACTGCTGGTATCTGTTCAAAATTTTTTTACTTGACACTGCCCTATTTTTTAGGCACCTCTTGGACCTATTTTTATTCTATTTTGTTTCAACTAAAAGAAAAAATTTGGAAAGATATGAGATGTAATACACCACAGAAAATGAAGATAATTAGAATATTTCTCAAGGAGATGATTTACTGCGGGTACTAAAAATAATAAACGAAAGTTTCAAAATATTTTACATAATTAGTGGTGCGCAAGAAGAGAAAAAAGGAAAGGGAACAAGAATGTCGATATCGGTCTTGTTATTTTCACGCTCGTTTGACGCGTAACTTTGAAACAGGCGTCTTTTGCATGACGCACGTGCAAGTAGATTTACTGTACAAGTGAGTGGATCCACGACACGTGTATAATGGCCTCAAAGCAGAAACGAGTTCTTTTGCGAGATGCATTTCTTCTTGATTGAATCGATATTAGTTTTGTTACTATGTATATCTCCTTTACGAGGCGACTTTGCGTTTTGGCCATAAATACTATAATATTAACTTTTGAAAATTAAATGATGTCTCTTAGTCTTTCCTAGAATCACCGAGTCAAGGTCTCCAAGGATGAGTGACTGGTACCGATTGGCAAGAACTGGTCGCGTGAGAAAATAATTTTTTCAAGACCCATAAAAAAATTAACGCTCCTATATTTTTGAAGCTTGAGTTGAATGATTTTTTCTTTTTATATTTCAGTTTTTATGTGGCATGAATAAAACTACATACTTCACAGCTTCACATAACTGGAAAATAAATATTTAATGACTTGTCGCTTATTTATGGAAAATACTTAAATATTTATGATTCTACTATATATAGAGTAAAAATATGATTGCTTCAAATTCAGACATGTAAATTTGAAAGTTGATGAAAATAAATTATCTAGTGAAGATAAATTTCCTAAAAATTATGTATGTAATATGTATACGTTCAAACGTAAGAGCAATATCTTAAATTTGTAATAATCATTTAGTGACTAGTAGCTTATTAACATTTCTGAGCACAGGAGTTTCAACTGAAGAATATTAAGCAGAACATTAATTAGCATAAATTATACTGAGAACGAGTCAAATAATGAAACGTATATAATAGGTGTAGTAATTTCTCCTGCCAGAAGTTGTGCTTTTTCTTTAAGAGTACCGAGTACTGAATGTAAATATGTTGATAAAATACTGTATAGACCCTGGATAATGTGTTAAAGCGAAACTATTGAATTTTTTTAAGAAGTGAAGGTTTACTCTTCATAAAGAGTGGAGTAACGAATGTATTTATGCAAAATACTTTTCGAAAAGTACTTTCTTCTATGAAAACTGTTTCAAGCAGTTTCACTCTTCGTTTTTATATTTTGTCGGGGATCTTGTAAAGTCTTTGCCCTTGGGTAGCGCAATAAGTTCCTGCTTTATTTAGCAGTCCAGAGCCATTCAAAGCTATCGAGGTTTTCCCTGCAATTTTCGTGTGTCACGGACAGTTTCTAACTCTGTTGTACTATATATATTTACGTATTATATATATAGCAACTCCGTTGCTTCTGCGTCCAGCGAATACTCTTCCAGGCTTTTTTTCGACACATGAGCGTAGAACTCTTATTTTTAAAAGTGGTTAGATATCACTAGGTTCTGATAAACAATGTGGTATTGCTATCAAAATATTTTCCTGTTGTTATCAATATTTGATTAAATTTCAGCAATATAACAAATATTTCGAATAAATTTATATTTGACAATATTGATTTTGATTGATGATATGCTTTAATTTCAAATAGTTCAGTTTAATTGAAAAGTGGCGGTTTTTATTCAAAGAAGGTTCTGCTGATAATTGATTAATCGATACTTAAAAGTAGTTGTCACAAGTTTTTTCCGTGTAATAAATATTTCTAATATTTCTAATATGAGTAATATGTATGGTATCTAGAAATCTTGTTAATCTTTTAAAGTCATTTGATATTCTTCAAATTTATGTTAATATCGAATTTTTTGGCTTTTTTACAATTCTTTTGAATTCCTTTGAATAGCTCTTCAATTTTCAATTTAAATTTAATTGACTTGGATTGGATGTCAAGTTTTTTTTTAATTTTTCGTTAAATTTTTTAGTATCTCCCTTTTGTTGGTTTAACATTATTTCAACTTTTTGTCACCTCTTTTTATGAATAAGATCACCTTTTCGTCTTTTTTGATGACAATAAGTACGGTGACGACTCAAATTATTGTGATTTTGTAAAATTTTATTCAGAATATTGCAATATTAAAAGGTAGTGTGCAGGTATAAAAAATGTCTCTTGAGTTTAGCCTTACGCCAATGTTTGGTTCAGCCATGGTCAAGGCAGATCGAAGGGGATGTTACGCAAGTAACTAAGCCTCTACGGAAGGGAGATGAGAAGGAAGTGGAAGCAAAGAAGGGGTGCGTGAAAGCAAGGGAAAGCCAGAGTAGAGAATTTGAAAGCAAGGGAAAGCCCGAGAATTGAAGAGAGAGCCTAACCAGAAAGGGGGTGAATCGCGAGAAAGCTCGGAAGAAATTTCTCTCTCGCCAGCGAGGGACCTGACGCACCGACACTGTTGTGTAACCTACGTACGTGAAGCTCTCCATCCTACATATATACACCTGATTTTTCGTTCAACCACTTGTCTGTGTCTACTCACACGCGTAAACACGTGTGAGGGTGGTTCGGCGAAAGCAACCAAGAGAGAGAAATTCAGAGAGTATGCAAGGGAAACTTAAAGAAGGAGAAAGAGGAGAAGTTTCAGAGCGAGGAAGAAATTTTCAAAGACGAAGATGGAGAAATTCGAAGTGTGGATTTGAGAGAGGGGGAAGTTGGTGTCCCAGGAGAAAGCTGCATCTTCAAGTAAAGTTCGAAGACTCTCAGTGTTTTAAAACCGGTCAAATTTCTCAAAACCTAAATTACATCGCTTCAATCCCCTTTTCCTGCGTCCTTTTTGAAAAAAACATCAGTTTGAAGTTCTGAAAATGGATAGCAAATACTCCAAAAATGAACTCTAAAAGACTGACTGGGTGAGTGAGCGAAAGCAAGTCAAAGAGTGAGAGGGGAGGAGTACCTTGTCCAGGAGAAAGCTTCACCCTCAAGAGAGTAAGAGATGCTGGAGGGCAAAGCCGAAGGGCGCTGGGGGAGGACTTTGAGTCAGAGGATGGGGGGGGGGAATTAAAGGATGGGGGTGAATTAAAGGGAGAGTGCGGATGGCCAGAATACAGGAGGGTGGTTGGGACTCGAGCTCTATCTCCTGCACTCCTAACTAACATGTATTTTGCATAAAGCTTACATTACTTGAATTACAATGCTCCGGTGCTGTCTCGTCCCACAGTGTGGAGATGCTGCCATGTAAATTGCTTCTAGAGGCCCCACCAAGTTTGCATGCCAGCATACACATTTATGTACAGAGCTTGGTGTGTAATTACTCTCGTGCGTGTGCGCGCCACGATTCTGGACAGTCCTTTCAAACCCCGCTTCCTACCGGCAAAGCTCACCCTTTCCTATATGAAATTTTGGGGTTGGGTGGAGTATATCAGAGGAGGGAAGGGCAGGTGCGGGAAAATTCATTATCTCAGTCATTCCCGAGCGTTATCGCGCTCTATATAATTGATCGTTAAGCGGCTTAAGGTCGCTCGTGATTCTCGGTCAAATTGTTCGAGATTCGGTTAGAGATTCCGGACGAGTAAAGGTCGAAATACGGATCCCGCAGGTCCTCACTATGGGTAATTTAATCTTGGAAAACGCCTTCATCTTTTACCGGAAGACTCAATCTTGGGATGTGCTGGGATCCTTGATCCAAAATAAAAGTTGTGGGTAGATCAGCAGGGTAGTATATTCATATGTTGTTAGAAAGTTTTGTAAAAAAAAAAACTTTCTGAATTCAGTGTCAAGAAAATTAGGTAAAGGTAATTATGTAATATTAGCAAATATTAAAAGACTACCTATTTACCATATATGTGAACTTATATTATACATGAGTTATATTGAAACTTGAAAATATTTTCCTTATGAGCCAAGGACTCAGTAAAAACTTAAACAAAAACACAAGATCGGACATTATGCATGGACAAGAATTGAATGAAATGCGTGAATTATGAATGGAGATACATAAATAAATTGACACATTGATAAAAGCGATGGATGTTTTGTTTGGTGAAATTAGTTTTTTTATTTTGGAAATTATTATCTCTCTTATAGAAAAACATCTGGACTTTATATGCAACAGATGTAGATATCACTAAAGTTTATATAATATAGTTCAACTCAGACGGTGGAATATGGCAAAAGGGGACTTTGGGAGAATGCAAATGTCCAAAATCCACTTAGGTTGCAGATTCTGGAGAAGTACCATGCTGACAATAAGGAATTCCTCCTAAACCTAAAAGATGATTGGGTTTCTGGACATTTACATGGCTCTAAATATCTAAATTCCAAAGCTTACAAATTTGAATGCTTTCAATTATGGATCTTAATTTGCAATGCGGTGATTTTCACTTACCAATTCTTGTAATTTATATTGTTTTATATAATATAAATTGTGGATAGTTTTTAATTCTATTTTTTAAAATATAAACTGCCAGCATGTGTGCTTAAATAGATATTAATTTCTTTTAAATTTGAAAGCTTGCGTACTTGGCTGCTTTCAAATTGAAAGCATTCGTCCTTTTATTCGCTTTAGAATCGAAAACTCTATAAATTACACCCTCTTCCTAAAAAACTTTTGCGAAATACCATTCATATATTCACAAAGAATGAACTAGACAACGCTAAAGCGCCTCACTTACTCTCAATTTCCTTTGAAACGACTTTATTCTGAAACTGTTGAATTCTTTCAGAATCACTCTCACTCTCAATTCTTGGTTTAAAGGGCTGTTGCATAATGAAGAAGGGGTTACGTTTAAAATTGACGGCCTTTTGAGCACGACCCTTTTTCCTTTATTTTCCTTATGCATAATATGTGTATGCGCATGTGCGATCACGTAGGAGTACAAAGCGAATACGTGCACATACAAAAAAAACATTTCCACAGGGACAGGTATATAAATATAAACACAAGCAGGTATATAAATATACATACACAATTAAAAACTCGCGCATGCATGTCAGTGAATCTTAAACAATAAGACACAGATTGCTTTGCACACATATAGGCATAATGCGCAAACCCTGGAATAATTAAGTACATGCGCCCTTAATTTATGTCAATGTCCTTCTACCTCACCAGGATCCGCATTTGTCTTTATGACTATAAAAGAGTGTCGGGTTGAAAAAAAATTAATCCCAGATGTGATCGAGGATAATGTTTGGAGTCAATTCAAAAAAGATTAAATGAACCAGCTAGCTAGGGTGCTGAATTATCTCATTTTTTAAATGCTAGACTTATAGATTATCTTGAAAATAAAATAAAATACTTGCGGTTTTAATCATTTTCGTGATACTTTTTTACGTTTGTGTTAGATTGTGTGGTTGTGAGTATTTTTATGACTATGCTGATTTTAATGATTGTAATCATTTTTAGCTAACGAAGCAATAAATTAAAATGAAAAAGTTATTTAAATCGAATTAACTTGGAGAAGCAGAACCTGTTGTCATCAATTCTGAAGATAGAGTCTTCTCCTCAAGCAATTGTTAAACTGAGAGTGAAAGTACCCCTCGTATTTGCCGAGCTCACTCATATAAGCTTGGTCATGATGTCCGAGCCGTAATCTCAATTACGATGAGAAAGAGAGGAAGAAAAAGAGTACAAGACTTTCGATCATCATAATGAGACAGATTAAGGAGCATGCGTATATGAGCATTGAGCAATCATTTCCTATGAAAATGATTACAAGGTTATAAATATACATTCCATGTAATAAAAATTGGAACTTAAAAACAAAAAATACATATAAGCATGTAAATTTAATTGTAATTCTAACTTCATTCTTGTCTTATAGTTGTGCAAATTTCTTACTGACAAACATTTAATTTTCTTTGCCGCATTTCTGAAGATGCTGAACCTAGGTTGTAGTTCTGTGTAGGTTAAATGGGTAAAACAAATCAAGTACGCTTCGAAGACAATTTATGTACTTAAGGGAATGAATAGAGCTTAGAGAAAATTCCATTTCATTCAGGCGTTCTCTTGAGCTAAGATGAATTCCTCTAATGTTGATGTTGGACAACAACATTTTCATGTTATATTTTCATGTGTTATATCCTTTGTATTTATTAATAAGGTTACTTCAAATCTTCAATATTTTTCTTTCTTTTTAGTATTTTTTCATTTTGTTACCAGAAAACAGTCTGAGAAAAGTAAGTAAAAGTTGAAGTTTATTGAAACGATATTCAAATGTAAAATTTGATCGATAGGGTTTAATATTCTTGAAGAGTGTCTAGGTGTTTGCGAGATAAGATACCGTTTGGAAATTGATGTTGCTAGAATTTGAAGTAGCTCGACTTCCTTTGGCGAGCCATGTGAACGTACTAGTAGGCAAAGGCTACTTTGTATGTACGCACGCTGACATCTTACCCAGACCACCCTTCCACCCCCATATACGGGGATGGGCAAAGAGATCAATACTGGAGCCCCCTGGACCAGAGCCACCTCTTCTCCACCCCCCTACCGTACACGCGTGTTAGTGTCGGACCTCTTAGAATCACCAACCCCAAAACCTACCCCCATCCACCCTCCGCACTCCTCCTCATCTCACCAACCACCCTCGGGCCTTCTACTCTCGCCCTCGCAGCTTTAAAGCGATGTACCCGTATTAGACGATTTTCCTCTAAGAGAAAAGTGATAATATA
The DNA here is from genome assembly GCA_032275145.1 of Synergus laeviventris. Classification (NCBI taxonomy): domain Eukaryota; kingdom Metazoa; phylum Arthropoda; class Insecta; order Hymenoptera; family Cynipidae; genus Synergus; species Synergus laeviventris. The sequence goes on from JAUESI010000010.1 coordinate 7,114,320, forward strand.
TATCATCACTTAGGGGTAGATTTAAAATCTAATTAGGGGTAACACGCTTGAGCTATCTTGAAAAAAATCGTCCTAGGATCGAATTATCCTCGAATGGCAGGTTAATATTCGTGAATCTGAACTTCTGAATTCCTGTGCGCTACTTTACTTCGTGGAGCGAAGTTCGGAACTTCAGGGTCGACTCGATGCTTTTGTAATATTTCTAGATCCATGTTTGTTGCTTTGAAGGTGAAGAAAGTTCTTGACCTGTCTTAGCCCATTCATGGTTATAAAAATGGTATAAGAGTTTTCTTATAATAATTTTTGATAAGGGAATAGTTACCCTGTAAAAGGTATTTAAAACATTTTTGAGATAATATAGTTGTAATATAGCTCACTTTATGGAAAATATAAGTACCTGGGGAAATTTTGATAATAAAGGATGAATGGATCATCATTTTTAGGATTGATTTATTCTCTAATTCTAATATATTTGACTTCTAAACTAGACGGTTGGACAAATGGATAGTTGGATAAATGGATAGTTGGATTAATGGACAGTTGGACATGAACAGTTAGACACTGGGTGGAACTTTGTCTCGAATCGCACCTGTCATTCCTTTAGCCATCCAGAGTTTTTGCATGACAATTAATCCTGGATGGTAATGGCTAAGATCCTAACCACCTGGTACCATAGAGCTTGCAGGACAATGGCGTTCTTTGCTACCTTGGCTTTCATTACGATACGATCCCGCGAGAAGATGACCTGCATCTCAAATTGCAGCTTCACGCAAGACCATAATCCCTCTTGAATTAACCATAAAAGACACTTTACGACTTTCTACTAAAACACGCTTATACGCTTAGTTGCTCTTACATCCCTTGTAACTGCCTTCCTGCATCCTGAATTCTTTTATCTCTAAATTGTCCTATGATTTTCAAAGAACATTTATTTTTTATTTAAATTCTTTATTACATATTTAATAAAGGATTATAGCACGATAAAATGGAATAGGAAAGGACATTGAATAAAAAATTTCAAGCATTTGTTTGATATTAAAAAAGAAGAGAAATATTTCAGATCTGGATGCAATTTGGATGATTGCTTTCAGGATTGGAAACATATAAAATTTATAACGTTGCTAAACCCTGTAACCTCTGGCCGTTGGAATTACGTGCTCGTCAAAATTAATGACAGCGTAATGATCGTTGAGGTATGGATGCTTGATATTTTCCTCTGGGATCTCAGGATAACTGATGGTCATCACACGACCAGCAGACATCACGGTTCGTGGGGTCAGATCTTCTCTTAATCTTGATTAATTGTCACCGGAAGTGAACGTGATAATTTTTTTGCCTCAAGCAGATGTTTACAGTTGAAATTGGATTTGAAATCAGTGCTCAAAAAATGTAAAAATATGGTTTCATACTAAATTATATTCAGATTATATCATCGTAGACTAAGAAATTGGATGTCCAAATAGATAAATCTTAAATGCACTTTGTAAGATTGATTATATTACTGAAGGCTGAATAATTATTGAACTATACATATCTACAATAAATCAAAGCCCAACCGCGATAGATATCATCATGGTTCAAAAAAATTTACACGAAACGAAAAGAAAAACTTGAATTTTTATTATATAATTTTCAATGCATTGTTAAAGTAGACTATTAAGTTCGTAAATAAGTTTTAATTAAAAATTAAGAAAAGAACATCCAAAGCAATTATATAAAATGAGTCTCATAATGCAATTTATATTCAACTATAATTAACCGACAGAAAAAGAGTTTCTTTAATGTAAACTGTAATTTAGACACTTGTTTGTGCATTAGTAATAAACTGAGACTTGTTTTTGCAGACATATGAATCAGACTCAATGATTTACTTGGACCTCGGATAATGAAAAAGAGTTTGTCCGCAATCTGATAGATGGACTTGGATGTTGAAAATAAAGGAACCTGGCCGATCAGACTTTTAATTATCACAGGGCAAGAATCACCTCATAAATCTGTTCTTTCATCAACAAAAAACATTATAAATGCACCGAAGATTCCACCGAAAAAGCAATATTTTTTTCTCACTCAAATTTCCCTTATATTTTATTATAATAAAATGTATTAAAGCAAAGTGACGAATTTTCGAGGATTCAAAATGCTAGATTTGAATTATGGTTTAAAAATAAACATCAACGCAATTAGCAAATGCAAATTCGACTCGAGACCGCTTATTATCTTAATTTACGTCTTCCGAAAGTTCTTCACTGGTCCAATGGACCGCCTGGGCGAGCAAGAAAACTAAAGAGAGAAAAAAAAATGAGAATATAAAAAAAAGTCGTCACTTACACCCACCGCAAGTCTTGTTTTCGCATCGAAAGACAGAGTTATTAACGAATTATTCAAATTCATGATCGATCCGTCATGCCCAAACTCAATTAATTAGAAGGAACCAGTCAGACGAGTGCGGCGAGGATTTGTAAAAAGACCAGATCCACGGAACAAAAGTGGTCTTAACTCTCGAACTCAGACTCTCAACTCAAACACTCAACTCAAAGTCTCAACTCAAAGTCTCAACTCAACGTCAAGCGCCATCGGCGCTCAAGAAGGAATTAAATTATATAGTACCCCTTCCACCCGGAGAACCACGAGGTGTTTCCAGGTATCATGGGTCACATATGGGCGTTGCCCAATCCTATCCGATTTCACTGACAGGTCAAGCACGGGCTACTGGTCGGCCGTTTAAAATTAAAGAAAGAAATCTTTTTCTTCATTGTCGGTAGGTAGTGCTCGCCTTCGTTACGCGCGCCATTGATAAAGGACGCGGTCACTGTCCCAAAAATACGTTAGGTCCTTAGAAAATGTAGCGAAACGTAACCACGGTCAACCCTGGGGATAGTCGACTGATGACCGAAAGAGGTTGTGGACGACGGGCCTCCCGGGGAGGTGAAAAAGAAATTAAGTAACCGCTCTAACGGATATGTAAATTATTCTATGTACGTTCACTGAATCCACAATTCAGTCAATTGAGATAAAAGTTTCTCAACTTTTAGCTCTGTAAACATCAAGAATTGTACATTCTTTCTTTCGTGGAAGGAAATACAACAAAAATCTAATTAATCGTTCAAAAATCCATTGATTCTTGGACAAATATATGTATACATCTACTTTTGCACCCTCAGTTCTGCTTTAGAATGATTTGAATTTGGAAGGAAGCAAATTTATGGATCTTTGACCATAAAACATGCGTATAACAAGATTCACTTGCGACTCTTGACATAGCCCTGGGTGACTTCTTTTGCATCAAATGGACCAGCTCGTCGCACGCGCCGTTCATCCTGTTGGGTGGCAAACTGGCAACCGGTTTTTTTCTTATTCTCGCTATTGACCGCTGGTCATCCGACTTCCTGTATTCATAATGAAAAGATTTGGCACTCAGTTGGCGCCCTTCTCGTCTTAATCCGAAGATTCGTGGCACGAACACGTGTCCGATTCTTGTATATTTCTCCTTTTTTCGGCCTCTTGAGTGTGGTCAGTTTTTGGTCCAATCCTTTCTCGGATCATAATTCTTTAAAAATAATGGAAACCTAATCCATCCATAATTCAATTTTGTTCCCTCCAACTAATTCATAATTGCTCTATTCACATTAATAAAGTACGGAATAAGCGCAGTACATTTAGACTCGGTCTAACAGAATTTTGTACTTTAATGAATCGAGTAATCTAGTTTATTGGCTAGTCTAACTTTCTCTTGCTTTAACTTTAACCCCATCTACATGTTGGTCGTGGTCAATTTTATAACTGTACGATGGCCCTTCTGAATAAATTAATGCTGTGGTTACCCACTATTCGTCGACCTTGCTCTTTTCTTCATTTCGTCACCCGTGTGTGGCGGTCAGTGTCGAGTGGTGTCCATCAGGCGATACATTAATCAGCCTGTTCCTCATGTTTTCAGTTCCCACGTTGGTAACACGTGAGGTTATGGTACATCTATCAGAGAACAATAAAACTGACAGGCACGTGTTCGCGCCTCAGAGCACATAACTCAGAGAACTTCAGCAAAAATTCCACCATAATCAAAAATCCAGTCTCATTGCTGATATTTCTTTAACAATTGATTTGAATGTATCTTCTAACGACTGATAAATAGAAGTCTGAGTTTCAGGCTTCTTTTTAAAATTCTCATCTTCTCTTCCATCTTCCTCAATGCCCAATTCTCCTCATTGTCAATTCAAATCCATTCAAAAAAAAAAAATCTCCTTGCAAAAAAGAGTTGCAGCCATCGTGACGGTTGATCGAAAGTTTGCAATTGAGTCGAATTTCTTTCCTTTAATCCAGTTTCACTCAAGGACCGTTAATGTATGCCTCCAGCCAATAATGTATTCACGCAAGTACCTGCGAGCTCATTGATATGAAATCTAGGCACTCGATAATCCCGTAAGCCTTCCTGGCACTTGGTGATTTTTTACTTGTGTCTACCATCGAACCGAACCGAGTGTCAACGGTTTTGGCTATTGATTCGAGGTCGGTAGCATAACATTTCCCTCAGAGCTCGCAACGAAACCTATAAATCGGTACGTTACGCAGCAAAAGGGAGGGAAAAAAAGGAGTTTGTGTTTGAATCGAGAGAGCTGGAAGAATTATAATGTTAAAGGGATGCCACCTAGTCATGGCTGTGAGCGCCTTTGAAAAAGCCGGTGCAAAAGGGGAGAAATTAAAATGTAAAAGGGATGATGTGCGTGGAAAACCAGAGTCAGCCGCTGCCGCTTGCTTGCTGTTCCTTTACAATGGCGGGATTTTGCTAGAAAATTAAAATTAAAAGAAGTAGGGAATCTCGTCCAAGGGGTAAGAGTTACTACCTGCCTGCTTCAACTTTCCTGCAAGCGGAAGTCGACATTGTAAGATCACATTTCCTAAAATAAATAAAAAAATCTTTCTGAAAATGAGAACAATAAATTGAGTAAGGGGATTGCAGCTTTTTATAAAAAATATTCTCCAACGCATACTCTTTAATTTCGCTGCATAAATAAACTGCAATTCATTATCTTTGTCGATATCTGCTCAAAAGATTCCAATATTTCAATATTCAATATTATTCCATTGTGAACTCTGTCGTTAATTAAACTTTCTACTTATATTACAAGCAATAAATAACATTTACAAACACAAAGATTCTGTATGAATAGTCTGTATGAATAAAATTGATTGCAATTTTTGATATAATAAAAATGTAGGATATATGACATAAGGGAGGATATAAATGGCAAAGTATCTCTTGTGAGTCGTGAATCGCATCCATTCTCGGTCCAGCGACTCGACTTCCGCCCATCAGCCTTCCAGCCAGATGACACCGATCGCTGGGGGTAAGGTATCGACAGAAGGACGGAACATTTTGGTAGATACAGGTGATCAGAACACTGTGAGAAAATTCCCACAGCATCCCTTTACTCAGTCACCCCTTCAAAGTCCTTCTGTCTCTCTCATTTCTCTTTTCCTTTCCGTACAGTACTCTTACAGCCATGCATACTATACTGCTAAGCACTAAAGCTATGGCACACCATCCATCCATGGAAGGTGCTATAGATGCAGCATCCCTTGGCCAAATAAGCTCACCCCTCGATCACTCGGAAGGATTATAATGGGAAACGGTTAGGGGCATATTTCTTCTGGCCCGTGGAAAGAGATCCACGCACCGTCTGGAACACGAGCAGACTACAGGGTACCATTGTCCTAGATACAACCAACTGACAACAGCGACTAGCCAAAGGATTCATCGTTGCCTGCATTCTCACTAGGTGCCAATTCCAAAACTCAGAAAAATCAGACTAAAAAGAATCTACGAGAGCCGGGTTTTGTCTTCCAGTGGGGAAGACTTGGGAGAATTGTACGATTTTTGGGAGACCAGAGAGGGTTGCTAAAGGGCTAAGCAATGCAATATAATAAAAAAATCTTACGTATACTTCTGTAAAGAATGTAGTTTTGAATGTACGGGGAAAATGTCAATCGGGGAAGTTGAGGTAATTAATTTTTTACGCATACTTGTAACTCAACTGCGATACTTTTTTCTTACCTAAAATTGAATTGAATTTCTAAGTAAAGAAGTTAGGGAAAAAAATATTTGGAAAAAGAAGTTGAAAAGAGGATTCGAAATGTCGGTTGGAAAAGGGGCTGAAAGTTTCCACACGTATATTGATATTTCTACAATATTGAAAAGAAAATGAGTTTCCTTTTAATGTGATAGTTTGAAATTCAACATCTTTAAAAGACATTTTACTAAACGTATTTGACTGCAGTGAATGCATTTACGAATGTTGACTTATGGTACGGGACCCAGGAAACGTCCGGTCTGTATCTCACGAACAGGTCCACGAAACTCATTCAGAGAAGAACCTGCTTCCCCATTACAATATCGTTTTACGAAATACACCCGTGCAAACTCGAGCATACATGCACCCCGTTTCAGCCATCAACGACCCCTTTTCCTCTCTTTCGACTTGGATTTGGGGCTGGGGTTCTGAATCTCAACAGGAAAAAAGAAAAGAACTCTACAATACTAGAGGGGGAGGTAAAATGTTTCAGGTGTTCTCGATTCTATATTTTATTTAAAACACATAATACCTATGGGATTTTTTAAACTCGGGTATGGCGAAAACTTCATTTGATTTTGCATAATGAAGAAAAAATGTAGTTAGAAGGCTGTCACTTTGGAAGAGTCGTATATATCTGAAGCTTGGTGTCTTTAAATTCAAACTGGTATTTCTGCAATGGTACCCTGATTTTGCAAGTCTCACCTTCCGCGTGGTAGTTTCCGGAATCTCCGCTTGTCAAATTGAATCCTTTTAGTGAAGACGGGGACCTGATTCGTTTTACGTCCAGAGACCGAACCTATGCAAATAATATCCCAGCTTAAGTGCGCGTAACGTATACCTCTGGGAACATTTCCTTGACTTACGAAGTCCAATTGCCACATGCTAGGAAACTTGCAAAAAAGAGAACATGACAGATGACATAGAGTCAAGTTTCTATTTGTTTAAGATGTAATGCCAGTGTATGCATATAAATCTCAGTTTGAAATAAAACAATCCAGCTCTTGAGAAATACTGTTGAAGTTCTTATTATACCTCCAGTATGAAGATTAATAAACCAAGAAAACATCACTTGATGTCGTCTCCTTTCATCCATTAATTTTAACTACTTTTTGACCATCTTCTACCTGTTTATTTGTCATCCTCTGTGTCTTAATAACCCAAGCAGAGTCAGTAGGAATTGAAAACACTACTGGTCCATTGTTGAGACCGGTGGGTAATCTCGAGTCTTAATAATACACACCAGGAATGAAGCTCAGGCGAGAAACAATGGAACGATGGGATATAAACATATACTTTCATCTCGACCAAGAACGAAGACAGCCGAAGAAGCAACAGCGGCAGCTGGGTACAAAAGGGATGCTGGAAGCAAGGGTGGGAAACCAAACTCAAATCAGAGGAAGCAACCTCTTCGGTGTGATCTCTTTGTCGTGACGTCATCGTACTTCTTTAGAGGCAGCTGTGGCTTCTGACCCAAACCCCAAGATCGATTGCTAGATTAGTCTAAGTACCCCATAGGACGAAGGGGTACTTACGTGAATGCGCTCCGATGAACGAGAACCCCTTCGACTTTTGAATGTTTTTAACAAACCCGCCTTGTTTCCTACCTTTACGAGATTTATTATTTTTAGAGGGGATGTCACGCTTGCAGATTCTTATGACGTGATCTTCTAAATGAGCTAGGAAAATCAACGTTCCAGTTTGGTGATTTTCTTAATCGTTTATATCGCCTGATTAAACATATGGTAAGCTCATTAGACACGAAACAAAGGTTATTTTACAACAATTAAAATTGTCTCGTATTCAATCTATAAAATCTATTCTTCAGCCACAAAAGGCCTTAAGATAATTTACCCATCACAAAAAGGAAAACTACCCTCGGTTCTGAAGCTAGGAAAACCGGTAAATGTATCTGATGATGGCCTCAAAATGTCCTTCACGTCAAGCAGCAATTACGAGTACAAACTGGAAGTACAATTGCACGTTTCCCTTCGGAGATTCCAATCTGCAGGATGATCCTTGTAAGAGCTCGAGATACTCTCCAAGATAAATTTGGAACCACTATTTAGAATCCTGTCGGTCATCGAGGTCACTTCATGGGATCCTGGGGTCACTATGGAGTCGTGCAGTCTAGATCTGGACACCGGCTGTGGTAATCAAGTATCCGACCAGGCAGTCCCAGAACAGGAAATCTGAAGAAGGGAATGAGCCATGAAAAAATTGACAGGACACGATTGGCAGCACGCGCTAAGGGTCATAGCCTGTTCCCACTCAATTAAAATTTATTAAAAACGCGCGTATCACACCGGTTAGTCAGTTAGTGTATACTGGCCGTTCCGGAAGTCTTCCTTCGGAATGAAAAGTAACGGTCATAGGCTGAACGAGTTTCCTAGGTCAGGTTCGTTGAGCTTGAATCACGATCAGTTCAACCATCGCGTGGATGGGTCAGCCGTAGCCGACCCGGTCATTCTCCAGGTCGGGGATGATAGAGAGGCACTTCCGAACAGGTCGACGTCCGTGACGAGCGGACCTCCTTCCGGTCAGTCGGGTCATGTGTCGACTGTCGGCGGATTACGAGGTGAGGAACGTATATTCCCTTAATGGTCGCTGGATGATCTCGACCTAGCAGACACGAGCGTGTAATCCTCGTTACAACTACAGTTATATTAGTTATAGCCGAAGGGCTGCTACCATCCCGTCCAAACAGACACTAAATGTCAATTTGTGACTCACAAAAATATCAAATAGAACTGCTTCCCTGAAACTCAATCCTTTTTATTGCGAAGAATTTTATTTACTCTCTTTTCGTCGGACTATCATGATAACACAAATTATTCTTAATTCCGTAAAATTGATTGCAAGAATGTTTATAAATAGTTGTGGGTAATTTCTAAAATACAGAGACCCAATGCAATTCAAAGATTTTGATAAAAAATAAGGGGAGTCTGATCAAAGAACGTGGATACTTTATATCGCCGACAACAATGCGAGGCGTGGAACGAAGAATGCTTGTATCCCATCAATAAGAAGAAGCGTTATGCAAGCGTATTGCAAAGCTCGTAAAGGGCGATGCGCGACCACATACAAAACGCAAATTTGTAAGATTTTTCAGGTGTCCAGATGAAAAATGATCTTTAGCACTTGCGATGCGTTTCTCGGGGGATTTTCGCGTCGCGCGGTGCACTTTAGAGAAATGAACCTGTTGCAGAGGTTTATGTGCGACATTAACATATATTGTCGGCTCGCGCTGCAATACGCGGCTTTATTTCCCCCTTGTGTGTATACTTGGCACCGATTGGTGCAACGGTGGCTGCTTTAAAGTGTCAGAAAAAGTAAACTTGTTGCTCACTGGCACCTCATAAAAATCCATATAAAAAGCGTACGACTTTTTCTTTTTTATTAACTTTCAACTTTCAAGGTATTCTTTGAATCCGTTAAAAGTAAAACAAAGCGAGATTTTTTGTAATCCGAAGAAATGTTGAAAGTATGTTTTGATTCATCTTCGCCTTTTAGGGAAAAGTTACACGAGGGTAAAAGAAGGAAGTCATTTAAAGTTGATCGTATATATAGCTTCATTGTGACGATGAGCTGAGAGGGGCCAACAGGACCAAGCTGCGAAAATAATTACACCTCGAAAGACAGAAATTGTGGAGGGGTATAGATATAAAAAACGGTTCCCAGGACTCGAATAGCTTCGTATGTCTCCTATAAAAGGAAGATTGTTCTTCCGCTACTGTGCGCGGAGGGACGAATGAAACGGTGAGGGGTTTGATGCCAACTTTGAGACGCTTCGCGTCGATTTTAGGGTCGTACTGGGATGCTGCTGCATCTGCCTCTTTAGGCCTTTAGTGTAATGATATCCTAGAGAAAGGAATAGAGGGAGGGAGAGACGAATATTATTTTGATCGTCATTCTTCCCTATCAGTCTGCTCCACAAGTAGAATGACAATCTCTCAAAGGAACATCAAGACAACGAATCCTTCTCAAAGTTGAATATTTTCAATTTCAAAAGATCAGATATTCAATTCTTTTAATTTTAGCGAATAAAAATGTTTAAGACTCTTTTTAAATAATAGGTAAGACGCGGAGAATGGAGCTTTAATTATTGCGGCTTAAGACTGATCAAATTATTCCAGTGAAGTGAAAATTCACTGGTGCACCTCCTTAAATAATATATATGTATAGATTATTTTACCAGACATTGGGTAATTTCCTACAGAGGCTCCTCTTCATTAATTTGGAGGAAATTGCGTTGTATTCAAGAGAAAGGAGATGAAGACGAGTGTTTTGGACTCCCTATCAAGTTTCCTGTTCTTTGTGAGAAGCTTTGGTGAACTTGTAAGCTGTCAAGTATTCGATTCTTCAAAGTCTCTTAAAAAATTACTGAACCGTTAAAGAAATGCATGTCAGTTGAGGAGACGATGAATCTCCAGTGGAATGGATTTCCAAGGCTTCGATGACCTATGATGAACAACAGCTTTCCAGTGGAACCATCTTATCGTCAGTGGAAGAAATTTCTTGAAAAGCACTCGACCAATGACAAGTGCTTTACAAAGGCCAAGATTTCAGGACTGAGTTTAAAGCGAACCTAAATGCCCCCGACTATAATTGCTTATAAAAAGAATTTTCTGGTCCTCAACTCAAATTACGAGGCAAAAAGAAAAACGATTCTTAAAAAAGAGATTCCTAAGGGAGATTGCGAGAAGCCTACAAAGGAAAATATTTATAAACTTGATTTAGATTATCATTTATATCATCATTAATTAACATTATTACAGATTTTATGACTCGTAATAATGAAATAATGTATAATGACATATAATAATACATAATCGTTATACTGCTTAATGATAATGTGCTATAGTAGTATTATTCATACGAACATTTATAGACAGTATATAATATAGCGCATTATAATATTTAATTAGAATGAAGAAATTAGTTCAAATATGAATACAGCTTTGAAAGATTGTTAAGACCCTCAGTCGTCTTTTGACCATTGTTCTAGAAGTCACCAGTAGCAATGAAACTGAAAAATTTTATTTATATTCAGTGTATCTTTATAATGACGGGATTCTCTCCTGATGAAAATGATAAGTATCCAAATTTTTGTCGCTTCAAAGGAATCGTCCTCAGCATTTCTTCGCTTTCAATGATGATCTTCATGATTTTGTCTGCTTCGAGGTTCACTTCGAGCCCATTAGCTATGACGCAGTAATAGTGGAATTTGTTCTTATTTTATTATTAACTTTCACAAATATAGCATTAGGAAATACCTTATATATTATTATTATTTATGTTTAATATTAGATGTATTTTGGATGGTGCGGGATATTGTATGGTGTCTTTGAAAATTATAACATACAACATCTATAGGTGAGTATATTTTGATTTTACTTTCCTTCAAATTGCCTATTAGAATATAAATTTGCAGTTTCTACAAAAAAATTACATTTTGTTTTAATAGACAGAAAATTCTCCGAATGCTGAAGGATATAAGGAATCGACTTGAGCAGAAAAGAACGTTGAAAGAAGAAGAAACTTTGAACATATGGCAAAAAAATGCATTTACAATTGCAAATTTATTAATATTACTGAATTTCTTAACATTTCTTGCTTATGTCATTTCTCCAATTTTTCAAGCAAAAAATGTATTTCCTATGATTGGCAGTTATTCTGAATTTTTATTGGAGAGTCCTTGGTAAAGATATCAATTTAATAAGGATCAACATATTTGTTAGTTTGTGTTATTATACATTTGTAATTAATATTTGATAGGTACGAAATGATCTACTTTCTTCAAATTCTGCTATCCTTTCTCACCTGTTCTGCAATGATATTATGCGACGTTCTTGATATATTTTTCGTTTCTTATTTGTATTATGAAATGAAATGCACAGCATTACTGATGCGGGAAATAGGAAGAAGAAAGGACAACTTAAAGAAATCAATTGAGCGATATAGAGATGCATATCATTATGGAGAAAATGTGTGTAGTTTATTGTCAGTAATTTTTTACATTGAGATGATAGTCTGTTCTTTAACAACTTGCATTGCTGGGACGATGTTAATTAAGGTAAACCTTATTTGCTTATCACACATTTGTTTACAGTTTAGTAAAACTCTCTCTTTGATCTATTCAGTTCATTATGAGTACAGCTCAATTCACATTCAAATCAGTTGAATTGGCATTAAATTCAGTTGCATCGACCTTGACATCACTTTCTTAATTATTACTTTCTTTAATAACAAAGATTATTCTTGCAGGCTACAAGACCATCAGTTGCCTTTAAAATGATTATCCTTTTGTGTTCCCTTATTAGCCATCAAATTATAGATTGTTTTCTTGGAGATATGATAACATCTGCAAATGTGAATGTGACAACTACGATACATCAAAGTTGTTGGTATCAGTTACACAACAAAAAAGACTTAAAATCTCTATACATTCTTCTTCTTAGAGATCAAAAACCTCTTTGTTTGGTAGTGGGCACTCGATGTTTTGTTAATTTAAAGACTTTACTCGATAGTATTTCATGGGCCTGCTCTTACATAATGGTATTAAATAGACTCATATCAAATAATTACACAAATTGAATCTTAAGCAAACTATATTCACTCTGAAGCTCAAGTTCCTCATCATTCATATCTAATCGGTTAATTTCTTTTAAATAATGCACGATTACTTTCTCTTCGTCCCTGAAAATGTATGTCAATCTAAATAAAAATTTGCAAGCATCACAATAATGGCTAATGAAGTACATATTTAATTACTGTGAAATGGAATTTCAGATGTAATTTAAGTTAATTACAATTGCAATGAAGTAACTTTATTAATGCTATAAACGAGTACCTTAGGTAAAATGAGCACGCTAATGAGTTTCAATGATATTATGAATTCTTATATGCGTATAATCCTTGCGTTTCGCGGTCCGAATTGTTTTTTAATTCAAAAGAAAATAGAAATTTATTTACTAAAGATTCTATCAATCTTAAGGAACATATTCTTATCAGGAATATTTGGTTTTCGAGCTTCAATGCTTCATATTTTTTTTGTAACATTTTCTCATAATTTTTTCTATATCTCGCGTTAATTTGCTCCATAAACTTGAAAATTATGCCATATAACTTCTACAGGTATGTATATTTTGATTTTACTTTTTCCTTTAAATTACTTGTTAGAATAAATTTGCAGTTTCTACTAAAAAAAATTACATTTGGTTTTAACATATACAGAAAATTCTCAGAATG
>JAUESI010000010.1:7134418-7150225 GCA_032275145.1 Synergus laeviventris
CATTTTATTCCGTTGCTGAATTGTCCAAATGAACCAATTATTTTCAGCCTGAAATTGCAATTATGCAGAAACCGATTTCGCCTCGAATAATAATTATTACGGTGTTAGAATTTCTAAGAAAACAGGATTCTTAGTTACGCCAATGGTATCGTTCAATTCCAGTGCCCCACACGTCGAGAAATGCATGCATTAAACATATCGTACGCGTACTGATCCACCAAAAGCGTGACGCATGTTTGGATACTGGTTTTAGGAGGAACGAAGTATGTGTAGACATTCGCGTGCATAATATAAATGCACTCCACACACTATGAAACTATAGAGTGATCGAACTTTATTAGGCATAATGATCTAAGAAAACTGACAACGATTCCCCATGGTTAATTCATAAGATCATTCTTTTTTATATTCGCCGTTCGCCCATACACCATAGAGGCGTTAAATTTCCAAATTATATATTCATATATCATTTTTTAAACCACATATTTTTACCAAAAACTAGTTTAAAAAATGAACAGAGAATATTAATAATTTATTATTTTGTTGTTAATAAAGACTATTGTCTCCATTTAAGGAGATAATTAATATGTTCTTTAATACAAAGAATCTTAATAATTTTTAATTATTATAGCAGATTATAGTAAAGAACATAAGTATTGAAACCCAAAGTTTCTTCCAATATTCGTACAATTCTAGCGCCTCTAGTCTTACTTGCGCCATCTGGCGCATTTTCTGAAAGTATACAACTCGCCGTGAAAAAGTCCAGCTTGATAATTTATCGACCGAAAGTACATTTTATTGTAAAAGTAAAGTATCAGTTGAGTTTTGAAATATTTACGAAACAGAAACTTCATATTTCATCCATCTCTGTTTCATCGACTTTCTATATATTCCGTGTGCAAAATTAACGTTTTGAACCGTACTTTAGCACTACGATCTTCCATTATAAATCATCACAGGCTGCAATAATAATTCTAAGATCACTTGGTTCAATTTTTTTTTACTTCATATGCTCTTTTTCATTCTCAAGGATTTCTGCAAACTACGCAATGGTGTAAACTTATCATTATCTGAGCTTATAATGTAAAATAAGTATAGAGTAAAAACTTATGAGAATAATAACATTGCGTGAGAAATGTATATACTATACAGGAGTTGATGTAGATAGGGTTTGAAGTTGTAAAACCTGCCAACAATTTTCTATTAGGAATATATAAGTATGTATGTTTACTTGGTAATTCATACTTGAGCATTTATACATGATTTGGCATCAAGTTGTAGCATTCACAAAACAGATAAGAATCGCGTGATGGAAAGTTATTACAAATATTTCCCTACAAAAATATTACCAGTTTCTATCATTCTACATCCGGGAAAATAATAAAGTAGAAAAAATTAGACTTTTTTGGTTGAGACAATAATTCATAATATAATAATAATAAAAGACGGACAGAGAACAGTAATTTTGTGTCAGGTCAGCTCTCGTCGTTGAATAAAATAAAAAAATCATAAATGAAAGTCGCCACTTTTTTCTACACACCTGTAAACCTGTAAAGAGATTAATTTTTGCAAATCAATAAAAATGTCAATCTTCTTAACCCTGTGATATGCAGGAAAATAAAATTTTCCTTATGTAATTTTTTTCCGCTTTATCACAATACATAGATACATACATGACTCCGGTCATTTCATCATTTAATAAATAACGCTTCAGAATCTGCCTCAGGTTCAGTTTCACTACAACTTCTTACCAACGAAAACTAGTGCTCATTTTTTGAAAAAGTGAAAATGGCAATTTTTACGGCCTATTATGGGCTAGACGGAATAATTCTGATTCTATCAACGATTATGGTGGGCTATATTTACATGACTCGAAAATTTAATTACTGGAAGAAAAGAGGAATTATAGAAGATCCACCTACAGCTTTCATAGGCAGCTTCGGTGATTGTCTGTTCCTAAAGAAATCGTCAGGACAATATTTTAAATATATTTACGATATGGGCAAAGGCGCTCCATATGTGGGTTTATTTGTATTTGATAAACCGTTTCTGCTGCTGCGAGATCCTGAAATAATCAAGCGAGTTCTTGTGAAGGACTTTAATTACTTTAATGACAGATACGCCCAAGCAAGCGAGGAAGATAAACTCGGGAATTCAAATCTCTTAATGATTAAAAACCCTGATTGGAAAATAGTTCGAGCTAAACTGTCTCCAATCTTCACTTCTGGAAGACTCAGGCAAATGTTTAATCTCATGGCGGAAGTTGGAAAGGACCTCGACACATATTTAGAATCTCAAGGATTAGAAGGTTTACATAAAATGATTGCAAATACAGTATAACAAATAGTTCTATTTATAAATTTTTATTTTATACCCTAAAATATTGAAAACATTAGTATTGAAAAACTAAACAAAATAAATTAAAAGGTGCTGGTGGCGCATTGGAGATAAAAGAAATTTGTGCTAAGTTCGCAACGGATTTGATTGGTACAACCGCCTACGGATTAAAGGTTAATTCATTAAACAACCCAGATGCTGAATTTCGAAAATTTGGAAGGGAAGTTTTTAATTACAATATACGTCGTTCCCTTGAGTTCACGTCAATTTTCTTCAAGCCCGACCTTGTCAAACCCTTAGGTTTCAAATTCTTTGGAAAGGAGAGTACCAAATTTTTGAGAAGTGTTTTTTGGGATACAATAAATGAAAGGATGAAGTCAGGCATAACAAGGAATGATCTGATTGACTTATTAATTGAATTAAAGAAGAGCCAAGAAAATAATCCAGAACAAAATAATGATTTCAGTACGTATATACGTTTTACAATTTTAGTTCAGAAATAATTCATTCTGATAAAATGCTTTACAGAATTTGATGGAGACAATTTAGTTGCTCAAGCTGCTGTTTTCTTTACTGCTGGCTTTGAAACATCTGCAACTACAATGTCTTTCACCTTATTTGAATTGGCTCAAAATCCTGATATTCAGACGAGGCTGAGATTAGAGATTTTGGATGCAATTGAAAATAATGGAGGGAAAATAACGTATGATATGGTATTGATTAATTCTATGTCTTTATTAATGTGATGTAAATTTGAATATGAATATTATGAATATTCATATTAATAATATGATTATGAAAATTTTATTATGAATAAATAAATAATTAATTGATTGCAGATTATAACTCTTCCTTATTTGGATAAAGTAGTTTCGGAAAGTCTAAGAATTTATCCTCCAGTACCATTTCTAGATCGAGTAGCTATGGCAGATTGTAAAATTCCGGAGACCGGATTGGTTATCGAAAAAGGAACTCCCATTATTATGTCTATATATGGCCTTCATCACGACCCAGAATTTTTTCCCAATCCAAATATATTTGACCCAGAAAATTTTTCAGATAAAAATAAAAAGTCTAGAGTTGCTTTTACTTATCTTCCATTTGGAGATGGTCCTCATGTCTGCATTGGTAAAATCATACCAATTAAGTATACTTTGGTCGTTCTAAAATATAAAAAATTTATTGAGATTGAAATAAATATATTTCGTTTTTAGGTCAACGCCTTGGATTAATGCAAGCCAAACTAGGTGTAGTACACATCATTTCGAAATACGAAGTTTCCACATGTAAAGAAACTGTACTCCCGCTTCAAATTGACCCAAAAGCTCTTTTCACATCATCCAAAGGAGGACTACATCTTAATTTAAGAAAGATTACCTCGGAGACTGGGTAAATTAAATAAAAAATATTCAATATGCCATGTTGTCGTATACGTTTATTTCATTCACTTACTTTCATTTACAAAAAACTACTTGTTGATCTTGGCTGCTTTCTCATTTTCATGATACAGTTGACTACAGGTTAGATTTAAAATCTTAAAGTTAGTCTTCTATAATATATTAGGTATATTTGACACCTTAGAATCAAACGGAATGATAGATATCGGACCAATCAACGGTACGTATTTAATTTTTCGAATGGGTCGTTCAGTGCTGAAAATGATTATTTTATCTCAAAACTTTCCAACATGATTACAAATACAAAAATTGACCAAAGACTAAAAATAAATAATTGGCAGCCATATTCTTTTAAAGTCAACTTCTCAAGGTTCTGTATTTCATTTACTTTTTTCCGGTCTCTTCAATTTGGAATTGACATTAAAAAATTAAAATTGTAAATTAATTTCCTTAAATTATAAAAAATGATTGTCAGCACTGGACGTTGACGATTATATGTGCTCTCTCACGCACACATAATATTCGAGGATACTTACAATCATGTTACAACATATGTATATTAACGATAGTCACTCGCCAGCGAGCGCAGCAATTTTCTTAACTGTTTCATATACATCAGGTAAAACCAGTTTTGCATATTCTGCACATAATTACGATTCTTCATTTAAGAGTTCGAGTCAATATTCTTATCTAAATAACGGCTTAACGTACGAGAGGCGCGAGTTTACGGATGGAGACGAAGATGGGAATCAAGATGCTCAGTACAAGTTGTAAAATAGATGTCATATTCCTGGTTTATGTAGAGGTTCGCATAGCCGGGAAGTTAATAATGAAACAGCATTCACGAAAATCATCCCACTTTTTAATTGACCATGTAACAGTGTTTTTCAAAATTAGATGACAGGAATGGTCAGATATGTGCTAATTTTGGTCTGCAAATATACAAATGATCTTGCTCCCCGAAAGTCTGTTAGGAATAGTACACAAATAAATAATAATGATAATAAAAATCAGGCACAAGTAGTTTTTTAACGACTATAGTTGGTCGAAACAATATTTACCAGTTTTTCGAGTAAAAACCTAGACTATAATCGTCGTCATTTGACGGTTCGTCGGAGTGATTGGAAAACGATTTACGAGGTTTTGAACCTCCTGTCAGTTGTGAAAAAGGGTTTTACCTATTTTTTCACTTAAAAAAAACAAAACAAAATGCCCAAAGCGTGTTGGGATGACAATAGTAACGTAAGACTAGAATTCAACAATACATGCGGTTCAAACACCGTGTAGACACAGTGATGGAGTATAAAAATATAAACATCTAATGTAAGAATTGAAAGCATGATATTGTATTATAGAGAACTTAATATAAAACTCGTACGTAATAGTCGCCGATCAAACACTCTTCAAAACGTAGATCGTTTTTAATATGGAAGCAAATTGATACGAACGATCTTTTGAATAAAAAATCTACTTAAAAAATCGTCATAAGTACATAGAGTATATTACTGATTCAGTGAAATGTATAAAATTATAAGGTCTTGGTCCCAACTCATATCTGCTTATATTTTTGATTTTCATCAAAGAATCTTAAATTCAGTTTTTTTTTTGGAATTGAACTAGCTGCATTGAATATTAATATTCTCCTTTTTGGTACTTACAAATCAGTCATTAAAGATAATCGTTCGTTGCAATTGAATCCATATCATCAATCACACTTATTTTTTCACTTTTTCGGTACCAATCATCCTAACAGCCATTGTTTTATTGGATCTTAATAAAATGCATGGCATCCCATATCAAGGGGGTCATTTACACTCGCAAAATTGTCGTTTTCTTTCAAAATTACATTGGCTTCAGCTTCATCCAAGTTAAACAACCATCAAGGTAATTGAAGTTGAAAGCATCTACATTAGTGAATACACAGTCCTTTATGTTATTAATTTTACGGGATTTAAGTTAAGGTATTCTAAGGACAAGGTCACATCTGTAGGAATTTTTTCAAAGTTAGAATCAGATTATTAGTCTTATCTACACGTCTGTGCAATTTGGAAAAAGTTGACCATCCTGAAGCTACGACAATTTAAATCAAAGCGAATTTCAGAATTTTTACTCTCGTCCTTATAGTACCTTAATTATTGAAAGACATACTATTGAAAACTACTTATTTCACATAAAGATCTTTAAAGTAAAGTTTGTTCAATGGCCTTCTCGACATAGAATGCCTTAAATTCTCCTCGCACTCAATATTCAAATTTATTACATTTTTGGAATTTCATTGTATGGCAGCTACGTATCCAATAAGTACACTTAACTGACAACTACAAATAAGCTTTCTAACTACTTAAGTTCTAATCATCAATTTGGAAGCGTTTTTACGCTCTGATTTTATATATGCATGTAACATACAACATTAATTATTATTCGGCCAGATACGTGCTATTTATACAATAAATAAAATAGTCTACAAACTTAAAACACATTCTGGATTCTAGCTACTCGATTCTAAACTCACAGAAATAGAATTCATCCCCTTTGTTATTTTTTTTGTTCTTTCTTGTTCGCGACACACGTCCTATAATGTTTTTACCCGACACACATACTCTAAATTAATTAGAGTATTCTCGTTTGTATTTTTTCTCCTTTTCTCATTTACTTGATTTTTGAATTAAGCTCTTAAATTTTAAATAAAATTTTTAAATTTCGAAAAATTCAATGGAAGACGGGGGCATTAATGAGCGATTATACATCATGACTCAATTTACTAATTTTTATTCCTTTGAGATCAATTTGCTTTACAAAAAGTAAATATCTTTTATAAGGAATTTGATCTTTCAAGATAGTCGTAAAATTCTTCATAAAAATCCAACAAGCGGTTAAAATATGAGATCTAAAAAATGTAGACGTGGTCGCAAGGTCAAAATTTAAAACTTATTCATTGCTAGGGGAAAGGGAAGGATGAGAAGACGTGGTGGGTTCATTATTTTGCCTTTTCGGGCGAAAACTGGCAGTCAGGGAAGAGATCCATCCACTTTGTTGAGAGGGTTGATCGTGAAGAGAGCCACTATTGCTGCTACTTCTCGTCCCGTCAATACTCATCCCGGTCTTAAAGCGGGAAAACAATCCCGGAGCTGATTTCTTCGTAGCAGCTGGGGATGCAAAAGCAGTTGGTTTTTTTGCATGAGTCGCAATCGATTCTTTACAGAGCATTGAATCAAGACTTCCAGTATGTTGCTGTTCTTCAATATTTTTCTGCTCTAATAAACTCAATATTGTTTTTTCATTTTGTTTCGTGATTTTCGATATGTCCTCCATGCTTGCAGAACTGCGCCTGATCTCCACTTTTCCTAAATCTTCCCCAACATCAGTGGAACTGCCAGGATTCACCTGATCCACATGAATCTCTGGTTTCTTATGTCTGACATCGATTTCCCCAAACTCTCGAAAATTAACCTTCTGCTCTGCTTCCTTAGTGAGATTTTGGCTTTTCGTTAACCCAATTTTTCCTTCAGGATTCGAGAGATTCCTCTTATGTTTTGGAAGAGATGTGTCTAAATCTCTTGCCGGTAAGGTCTCCAAGGAAACAGAGGGTCTCTTTTCCTTGGCGAAGACAGTTTTCCAGCTCTTGTTCCTGCAGTCTTGAAACTTTCTGGATTTTGGAAAAGTCATGGATTTCTTATCACCACTCGAAAGATCCACAATGTTTTCTCTACCCTCCTTATTAGATTTAGTCAAATTGCATTTTTTAGAAATCGCATTGACATTGTTACATCTCATCGCAGATGATGAGCTGCTGCTTATAGAATAACTTTTATTGAGAGTTTTGGAATTTGGATGTTTTATGGGTTTGGATATTGGAGGTTCCTTGGTATCGAAGCTGATGCTCAACCGATCTTTCAGGTTCCTCAATCTCGAGAACAAGGATTTTTGATTATTGGAACTGGATTTATCTTCAGAGCGAACTTCTTTTACAACTTCCTTAGAATTTGTACCAATTTCCGGATCACTATCGACGCTGATGGATCTTTTGTTTACTATATTTTTTTGTGGAACTGTTCCTATAGCAACATTCCCATTTCCCTCGGTCCTAGTTTTAGAGATAATAGATTCTATCAACATCAGCTCATGATCATCTCTTTCAAGTTCTTCCAGGATTCTTGACTCGTCTCCTGATTTTGCACTGATAGGAGAGCTCATTTCACTGCTTAAATTTTCTCCTTTACTTCGTCTTCTGTCATGTTCCCTTATTGACTTGGCAAACTCATGGTTATGGTAGTCTAGAGATGATTTTTCTCTGCTACCTTTGCGACTTCCCGGGTAACTTTTTCTACCAGCAGAAGAGGCTGATATCGATCCTTCTGTGGAGATTTTAAATTTTAGCGTCTTCTCGCTGATTTCGACTTCCGTTGCGGTTTCTGGATCCGAACTTTCAAGATTATCTACCTCTTCGATTGTCAGGTTCTCCATATTATCTTCGTCGGTAGACCTTGATCGGGAGTGAATCGTGCATCCGGATCTCTTTGAGCGGACGCTGTGGGAAGAGGTTGATTTTACGACTGTGGAAGAACCAGAATTTCCACCGGAAGTGGCTGACGGTGCGTGATCTCCAAGATCTACAATGCTCTTGCGATGGTGGCGTTCATCCTTTGCCGCATCGTTTAGCCGACGATAATACTCCAGGGCGTAGCGTACCGGGGCTACTATCAGATCCTGCAAAAGAAAATTTTTAAGTCCAGATAATAGAATCACAGTATAAACAAATTTGAAATAAAATATTCAATTTTCTAGAGGCATTAATCCTTCTTTTTTTTTAAACTGATATTCTTACGGATCATTTAGTCAAAAAAATTGTTTTGTAGATAAAAAGAAAAAACCGTCAATAGGGTGATCCAAAAACACTTTTTTTTTATATGGTAGAAGGAAACGATCCTCCTCATTTGATTCCAAATTTTTCAAGGTTAGGAGAATGTTACGGAAAAGTATAGAGACATTGTTGAGAACCATTCAACAAAAAATTTCATGTATCAGACTTATACTTATCAGGCCCTCAAAACCAAGAATGTCTGTTCTTCGTGAAATCGACCCATTTGAGAATTTTATTATAATTTTTTTTAATAAATATTATACCCATTGGTTTAATAGAATATTTACTAACATTGGTTAATTAATTTTTACTTATTTAAACAAATTCCACTTGTTTAAATTCTTTTTTCTCCAAAATCTGTCTTTTTTCTTAAATAAGAATTATTGCTGTTGGCCTGGTCGAATATTTACATGGTAAACTTCAAGTCAAAACCGGGACGTGTTAAAATCAAAATTTAAAAAAAAGGGGATTACTTTTTTTGGATTTGGAATTAAATGGGCAGGGATAGTTATCCTTTAGCATGAAAGAAATTTTTGCCGTGGAATCTTAGGCCCACTTAGTTGACAAGAGTTTATATTTTAGAATGCATTTACATATTTTAACAATGTTGTTTTGTCGCATACAATACAAAACCTAAGCATGTATTAAAATTCATTCAAATGTGAATTTCAGTTTTCTTTATATTTGTCCTGGCGGCTGTCAACTTTTATGGTGAATAGCTAACTTTGTGTTCGAAATTTGCTCACTTCGTTTCGATGTAGAATGCCGATATCCTCGTGCGAACTTTTGTAAAGTAGTTTCGAATGTAAAGTGGTTCCGACTTACGTCAAGTTCCGGGAGAAGTTCGCCAAGAGACTCGAATAGAGGCAAAAGAACTAGGCCGATGAAACTGCATTGCGAAGACGGCTTGGTCACTTTATCGCGGTCCATGAAGGGTGTGACCGGAAGTCCTTCTAATTTCTCTGCGTCACTTTGTTTAAAGAACTCCTGTAGAAGTCTGTCCAGCCACGGCTCGGCGACATCCATCGGTCGTGCCTCATTGCTAATATCCGAAACTTTGATCAGAATCATCGAGAGCTAAAAGAAAATTCTCATCTTTAATTCGTCCACATCAAAGTTTCAATTTAATTCTAAGCTAATTAAATTTTAACTTTATTTTAACTTTATTTTTAATCATAATGAGTTCATTTGACAGTTATATTAATTCTGAGTCGAAGAAAAGATAAAAAAGAGATCAGCGTTGATGAAAATTGACATTGGAACTTTTGACTCGGATTGTACAAGTAGGCGCCACGTTCTTACTGCAATACGAGCAAATTAACGATCTGCATTAATCTTTTATTTCTAGTGAACTTGAACGAGAAACATGGCCACTGATCGATCTCCCAAGATACACATTACACGTGCGAGTTTTTATCCAGTGTGAAATTATGACCTGTATTCCAATATTTGATTTATCGCTTTTCTCCTTCATAGAGAGATACCAAGAATATTTTATCATTAGAAATCCGGAAGTCTGGTCTTGACAACTGTATGAATATATGGGACATAATGGAACAAAATTGATGAGCAGTTTTCGGTGGAATTAAGGTTGAGGTGTTAAATGCAAGAGGTTTGTCCAATTAAATTGTAATAAAAACTTTCGTCTTGATCGCTCACCAAATTGATATGCGCTTTATTCGTGTAATCAAATTCCGGTATAGCGTCGGTGAACTGAGCCAGGATTTCGTTGTGCCTGGCCATGTCCGTGGCGAGGATGCACCGTATGATACCCTCCCGTACGGTCCTGTAGGTCGTCGGGTCCAAGGACGCCAGGATGTTGCATTCCGGAGCCTCGAGGACGCGAAAGGCCACCGAGCAATGGTGATTCTCTAAGGGCGAGATGTCGTTGTAACGCAACGCCAATTCCGTACGGGCATTTATCTGATAAATGTTGTTATATCCTGGATGATCGAGGTCATGACAAATGCAAGATACGATCAAAACCAAGACCTCAAGGTGGCCAATCTTCGATGGCAAATCCACTGCCCAAGCGATTGCATACATCTAGAAAATCAAACAATATTTCCCAATTTTACAATTTGTTCAATGCTTTTGAACAAAGTTCCTGAGCTCTTTTACTCTATCTTCATTTATAAGAGAACTACTCATTTTTCATACACAAAAGAGTCTCTGCGAATCAATGAAACTGATTTTGAAAAAGGCAAGATTTTGTTCCAAAGAAATGAGTAAGGACAAGCTGGAACAATTAAATCCAAAAATTTGTTATGATGATAATTATTTTGAGTCAGGGTTCTGGACAGGAGTAAGTATCTGCAGTAAACTTCTTATAATTTGACAAAGATTAGAAACCATTGTGAAAAGTTATTAGACATAAATGCAAGAACTAAGTAATCGGGCTAAAAGCTTCAAAGAATCTCTTAACGAAAGTTTGCCTGCCTTAATTTAACAAGTTTTCCCACTCAAAAAAGTTACCAAGTCTCAACGAAGTTGAAACTGTTGGAGTAGTCCTGTAATGATAGGAAAAGAAAGGTTTCACGCGTACTAAACTTTAAAAATATTACATACTTTACTTTGCTTTACTTTTTAGTTTTTTTTAGTTCTCTTGGAAAATTATTTTCAATCGAATGATCTCAAGCATTCTCCAGAAAGACATTATTCAAAATTGCCTGCCATAACCATTTCTGCTCTAAAGTTTGCTTCAGTAATTTTTCATATGCGAACTACAGACAGTCTTAAGAGACATAAAAGGTTTTAGAGGTCGTAAAGCTTAATTGTAACTGTGAAGTGAATCTTAAAAGCAAGTTTGGAACTAATATACCGAAATGGTTAAGTTTGAAAAGAACTGGCGTAAAAATGTGCTTGGAGACCAATTCAGAAGTTCAACTCACCATTTGCGCGACGCAAAAACAATGCCTGAAGTTGTGAAAGGGCACCTCGTTGTAATTGTTATAAACCTCGTAAAGAAAATTCCGTAAAGTGGATATCGAAATATTGAATTTTTGCAGTATCTCGAGCTCTACGAACATCATCTGTAGCATCAATAATAATTCTTGATCCTCCCATTGTCGCGCATCAAACGATGGTAAGCGCAACCATTCTCGAACGCTAGGTGAAACCGCTACGTCACTGAAACCCAACATAGGAAAATTATTAAGAAAAGTTAGCTTTAATTACGTAATATAAGAATTTCTTCTAAGAGAATAACAAAGAAAAAGTTGCAGCATTTTTTCCTTCCTCCTTTTTCATGCAGATTTTAAAAGAATTGTTCTTTCTTTTAAATGCTGGTAGAAATGGGAACAATAGCGAAAGAACTTAAAGGATTTGAAGAGTGAGAGAGAGTTCAATCTTTTTTAAAAGTTTGTAAAAGTATCCTTTCCATGAACCCCTAAGGAAGAAAATAAAAACAGAAAAATAAAACGAGCTTCGTGTGAAATTTTCTCTAATCTAATCAATTGGCTTTCATGGAACTCGCTTCAAGAGTCTTAATTTCCTGATTGGTTTCTTAAATTTTAAAGTTTCTGAAATATGAAATTGGACTTTAGATTTACTTTCTGTGGCAGGTATTGAATTGTCCCAAAAATTAATTTTCTCTCGAGATTAATATTTTTATTACATGTTGTATTTACGAAAAATGCTACATATTTGTGTCATAAAAGTAAGCTTTCTGTTTGCTTGAAGGGTTAGCACACAGAAATATCCTGTAAAAGAGGGAAGTAAATATTTTTACATCCTTGACTTTTGTAACTTTTGTTTACACAAGAATTTCATTAAAATTTGATGGATTAAAGTACTAAAGAACTTTCCATAATATAAATGAAGTCTTCAAAATTTTACGTAAAATCTTGTCCCGAGCTATGGAATTTAGAATTCGAAACAGCGTTTCATTTCTCAACAGGAAGCAATTTATCAGTTTCGAAACTTCTGAACGAGAGTTTGGTTCATCGACCACTAATATTAAAGGCATGCGATTTGAAATACAGTTTCGAACGTCTGTTAATTTTATTTCGTTATAATTTACTGTCGGATAGAGATTAAGTTTCTATTAAGACAAGTACCCGTATAATGCGCAGCCTGGTATAATGGATTGGATGAGCTTCAAACTTTCTGAACAGGGGTAAGTGAGTATCTTAGTGGTAATGCAGCATCTGTCGCACTCGCTCGATACACTATTAAACAACCGTTGTCTGTAATATAACATGAAGTGAGTACCCTATAGTGATACATACATATATATGTTATATATATATATAGTACTATATTGTATAATATGCCAAGCGTCACAAAGCATAAATTGTTGTTGACCACAATTTAATGGACGTTCTGAATAGGAATTGCCAATTAGTGGTCGAGAGTGAATTCCTCCCGTATTTCTATATCACCCCAGGACAGGTGCATCGAAGCAGCCGATAATGCTTACATTCTAACACCGACGCATTTTGAATAATGCGGGCGCCACTTTTATTTTGTGAATTCTTTAGATTCAATTTCAACAAGACAAAATACTTAGAATGTTAAAAAAACCGAAATGCCGAGAAAGTATTTGAATTAATTGAAATTTATTACGTTGAGCGGGACAAATTTTATTTGTTTGTAATCTTTTATCTTTTATCTCATTTACGTGCGACCATAAACATTGGAAAACTGTACACCTATAGATTTATTGTAACGACATATCTCACATGCAATTTTTTTTATCCCGGCTCTATTTCCATGTCTGAATAATCCTTCTGTCCTCTCACAGGGATTAAAACGGTCGTTTTGCAATTCTGTGGTAAAATAACAACCAACTTACCATTTTGCATGCTTTCTTCGTCTCCAGACTTTTTATAGTAATACAAAAAAAAGTGCAACATGAAGATGTTCCTTAAAGCCGCTGTATTTTGACGCTTCTCGAAAAGAAACTCTTTCCATTTTTCAGAGTGACTCATAATAACTCTTTTTCATGGAAAGAAACATTCATGGCAGATAAATCTAATGACGCACGAGTTTCTAGATGGAATATGTCACATAATTTTACTAAGAATATTCTATTCTTCAATGCTGAATTTATTTTTACAAGATGTATAATAATGGGTGAAATTTTATACGTGTAGTACACTGTTTACTTCTCTATCGGAAAATATATTTAGAAAAGAGGAAAGAGCTTACACAGGGCTTATTAAAATTATTAAACGAAGCCTAGTTTCCGTGCAATTTCAAATTTAGCCTTTCCTACCCTCATAATGTACTTTATTGCCTTTTATGCCAATTTTTAATTAGCAAGTCAAGTCTTTCTTCGAGTCTCGTAATTTGAATGATCCGCCCCAACCACATCGCGTCCATCTTTTTTCTTTTAGTATTCAAATTAGCTCTCAGTTTCCGTGTTTTATCAAAAAGCTAAAAAAGGATTTAAAAAATAAAAGTTAAGGATTTAAAGGATTTTTCTTTATCATTATCTGAATAATTTTCTATTGAGGGTGGCTTTAAATGTGTTTTTCTAATTCGGTTTTGAATAAGAACCGAGGAATCTCTTTTTAAAATAGAACTAGGGATGCTCTAATCAAATTTTCCTTTTCATGTACAAAATCCTCTTCTTTAAAAAAAATCGATATTTAATTAAAAATATTTATCTCATCCTTTTCGTGAATATGCAATATGCGAATATCCTCATTGTAAAGAATTTTTTAAGAGATGTCTCATAAAAAAACTGAATCATTGCTTCTATCTTTGCATCTTTGATATTATTTAATATACGAATATATTCAGTATACGAGTTCTCTTATAAGAGGGTTTAAGAATACTAATAGAAGAGATGGCTTCTCTTAATGAGGCTTCTTGCAATTGCACCAGAGAGAGAGAGAGGGGGGGGGGTATTACTGCTGAATTGCTTGAAAGCAAAATTTCCTTTGATCCTCTTATTCCAGCTTGGATTTTGTATGAAAACATATTTGATGTGGGATCTTTTAAATGATGATACGGTCACATTTTCCCTCTCAGAAAATATTTCTTTTGATGTTATAAATTATAATAGAGCGGTTTAAAAACTGCACATATTTGTTTAGATCGAAATGAAAAGTCACAAAGGAGGGACGCACACTGGGTGGAAATGCACTTTTTTCGTTAAAAAAATAAAGCAATATAAAGTTTACCTAAGCAGCTATTAAAACGTGAAAAAAGTTCTGACTACGCAGCTCTTCAGATGCACTTTAATTTTTTTTTAAATTAAACATCGGACCAAAATTGAAGGCTCTGGATATTCTTTACCAAAAAAATAGTGTATTTCATCCCAGTGTGAGACATTTTCGACTCGCGAATATCTCTTTCCCAGTAGTACCACTCCTACATTTCCCTACGTGAGATATAGAATCACTCCTGCATAATACCGCTCGAAACACAGGCATCGCTGCTCTACCGCGAGCAGCAAATTCACGTGAATAATTCCAATTATCTGTGTTGTTCATGGAGAAGAAAAGCTAGAGGAATTCAGGCTGTTCATAAAAGCGGGATGAAAAGGAAAAAGGAGATGAAAACATAATTTGCTCAAAGATTAATTAGCAGCTATTTTTTCAATTGTTACAAAATGAGCGGAACTCACTTTTGCGGAACTACTCAGAAGGAGCGAAATAAAACACGACGGAGGGGAATGCGGAGCTACAGTGGGGGTATAGCTTGACCGCAGCAGTTACTCCTCTACACCCCCGTTGCGGTACTACTTAGAAAGAGTTCTGTGTTATTTAGGGATAAGAACCATTGTTGAGAATCTCGGAGGAACGTGGGAAAACTAACGTTAAAAAGATATCCTTCAAATATCAGTTGCGCTTACGCTCATTTTATTCTCATAAAGAAACTCAGAGCTCAAAGACGAGCATCTCGCGAACGTCAGTTCGTTCGACTAATGCTTGCATAACAAAGCGACAGGAGGGCATAATGCTTCTTTATTTCGGTGATATTACAGAAAGCGCGTCTTTCAAAGTCTTCCTTTTAAAACTAGATGTTCAATATCGATCGAACGAATCAAATAGACGTACGTCAGAAAATCCATTATGGAAAATTCTCTTCATTTCCGTGAAATTGTCGAATATTGGCTGTCCTAGATCCTCCATGTTCCGGATATTAAAAAATTAACTCAAATAAAATGTAAGAAAATAGCTGGCTTGAAGAATCCTGGAATAAAAGCAATGGATTATGAGTATCATATTAAAATGATACTGAAACACCTCAATGTTATTT
>JAUESI010000010.1:7150325-7173799 GCA_032275145.1 Synergus laeviventris
TTTTAAATATCCATCTCTACATAAATTATTCTCGCGACATTCTTTAATTTCAGGATTAAATGCGTGTCTCCACACAATTTCCTCTCGATTTTCATTTGTTGAACAATTGTTAGAGTATTATTTAAATTTTCTTTTATATATGTGCAAGGAAAATCCGATTTTCAACAGCATATATAATATATATATATATAACTTAGTAATTTTCTCCTTTCCTGTGGTGCATCACCCACAAGATTTCCTCAGATTAATCGATCGTCAGTTTGCCAGAATGTGTTAATTACTCAACAGTGCTGAAACGCTAATGATAAGGCATCCAAAGGAGCTTCCAATATCGAGAAGGCACTTCATTCAATGAAGCATAATCAATAACTGTTAAAACTTATAGGTAACCTATGAGATATTGATTGTTCTCCAGATAACTTTGACTATTCAATTCGAGAAAATGTTTAATGTAATTTCAATCAAACTCTCGGAATTAAAATTCAATCACCGGAAACTGCTTGACATTTTCGTTAATAATTTTCTTTTCATTTTTTATTTTTCCTGCGGTAATTTAAAATTCCATTCACGTTGCCGCGAGACGAAGTGAGCTAAAAGCACTCGCAAATAGTTGAATAAATAATATCTACATTCCGTAATTCCTTTTGCTGAATTAAAAGTATTTTAGAATTTTGATTTGAATATTGCAAACGTTTAATACAATTTTTAGATCTTTTGAAAGGCGCTACTGCTTCCTTGTAAGGAAGTTAAGAGTAATATTTAATGAAGAACACTTATTTGCCATTACAGTTTTGGAGAATGAGGTTTAAAAGAAGTTGTCTTTTTTAGTTATTAATTAATTAAATTGAAAATACGTTTTAAATGTGAAGAATCCAGAAATGTTGGTCAAAGTTTCTGTATTTTTCACAAATGACAACATTTGAAATTAACCCAAATTAAAGTAAGCCTAATTGAATTTTACGGTTCTTCTATTTCTGTGCAATTCAAAGATCGATCTATTTTGAACGAGTCCTTTTCCCATGAGATTCAAGAGGGAACATAAAAATGACAAACACTTTACAAATTCGTCCAGATGGACAGGCGCTTGCTACCTCTTAAATAATTCATGATGTAGCTTTGAATACAGGGATTGGACCAGAAAAGATATATTTGCGCTGCTCGGATAAATATCTAGTTTTTCATCAGATCTCATACGAAAAATGTATATTTATAGTTATGTAGAACCTAAGAAGACCTAAGATAGCGTGATACAAACTTTGGAACTTTTTTTATGAACATAATATGAAAGACTATATATATACTATAAAATGTTAGACAGGAATTATTAATAATTATTATTCAAGGTATAAAAGCTCAGCCTTTTTCTCCTCTCGAAAAAATAAGGAAGTAGAGGTTGATCAAGTCAGACACCCTACGGAGGATACATCTTCTACTTTCAGCTAACGGACGGAAAACCTTTAATCTATTTTATTTAGAGTCAGCCGAATCCTCGAAACTTTATTATTGAGAAAATTATTTTACTGTATAGCCATTTATAAAGAAGTGGCACGGCGAGACGATCCCCCTACTTTTTTTCCTTTTTCAATTAATTCGAGTTAAATATTTTTTTATTAAGACAGTGCTTTGTTTGAGTTTATCTAGTGCAAACAGTTTTCCATTCAAAATCGAGTTCGTACCCTGATTGTTCCTAGGATAGAATAGACTTTAATGTAGATTTTATCACGATAATTACATCACCTGAAGGCATTGATAGAATTCCCAGTTGATGACTGACGTACTAAAATGTACCAGAAATAGCGAGAATTACGTTTAATTGTGAAAGCTTAATTATTTTGGCTTTTGCATTATGATGGTTGTTGATAAATCATGCCGATGATAACCTACCAAGTATCAAAGCGTTGCATCGTAATATGAGCTTGCGATCATCGTCACTGGCACGGAAACGAAGGGTAATAATCGAGAAATAAAACAACGATGTGTCCACTTTTCCGTGTAGCTGGGAAAAAGGGGAAAATTGAGGATCGAAACAAGGAAGAAAAAGAGTTTCTTATCAAAAGTTTGAAACAACTTCAGAATAATAAAACGATACGAGCATTTATCTAGATAAAGCTCAACAACTCTTTTGCATGTAAAAAATTAATGAGATCGAGAATTGTCAGTTAGTCATTTTCCTGCGAGGAGAACACTATGAATAAAATACGTATAAAGGCTCAATTTATAATATGACTATACGCTATAATGTTTTTATCAGACCGGATTCAGCACGCGACACCAGGTCGGGACGTTTATAATCGAAGCTGACACGTTTTATTGTAAAGATTAAATGTAAGAACGATGGAAAATGTGATTTTCAATTCTGTCGCTTTTAAAGTATGTTAATTAATGCAAAATAAACTCTTATGGAGATTCAATTTTTAATAAATTGTATTCAAGTGTAATTTGAATAATTGTAGGATGATTAAAAGTTGACTTAACGTTTCTATTAGCTTTATACTTTTGATGTAGAAATCAAAGGTGATAAAATGAAATTCTATAATTCTGTAAAATAAATAGGTCCCAAAAAGTTTCTTAGATGGTTTACTTCTCATTTTCATGAAGCCTTTAAGATTTGACGTTCAATATTTGAACAATCTCGTCTGAGGTGATGCTCCAACGTGCTTCTGCAAAATATTGGAGGCTGAGGAAGGTATTAAGCTCGCCTTCAATATTAAAAAAAGTCGCTCCAAGGCAGACTTCGGTGTGACAACAATAACTTAATCGGCTCTGTGTAAGCTTTATAAATCATTCTCTCTTCATTTCACAACCAGAGAGAAAACAACTTTACAAGTAGCACTTTCTGCAATTGCAGGAAAGTAATTCATTGTACGTAACTTTCTTTCAGATGAAAAATTTTCTTTTTTGCCTCTCTTCTTTTCCATCAAATTAATTAATTTAAAATGCGCATTTCTAACAGAATTTTGTGAAATCAGAGAGTAAAGTACACAACTTGCGTATTATTTTCAGTATTTTTGGAAAGTGCAGTGAAAAAAGGAGGAAGGATTGAGAGTAACAACTAAAAGAAGATCAAATTTTTCCCTTCATGAAGTATTAAATCGCACTACTCACGAGATGCTGAAGAACTTTTCACGCACTTTGCGCTTCACACTGTCGCTTTTACGACGATATTGCAGTCTACGGCAAGCTTCCGATGAAATGGGTTCCGGAAGTTGCTTGTAGAAGCCTGTGGACAAGAAGAAGATAAAAGCATTTTCATAAAATAAAATTGATATTATGGCTTTTCATCGCCAGCCGACACAAAATTTATAGAGCGGAACAAATGATATCGGGAATAAGGGACGAGATATAATAAAAAGTGCAAGAGAGGAGAATTTAATAATAATGTTTCTTTGGAGATGTTGAAAATAGTTACTCTGAAATAACAATTTGGATCTAAAATAATAATTGAACCTTTAGTAACAAAATTTCTTGACAAATATGATCTTTCTTCTTTTTCCAAATCTTCAAAGCATTGTTTCATACCAAAGGAGTAATTAACTTTGCATGAGAAATACACTATATAGATTTCCATTGGAAGTAATAAACATAGAATATAGTGTCAGGTATGTTAATCATTTCTCCAATCTAGACAAGATTGTTGTTTTTACAATAAAGGTGAATACAAAAAATTAACTGACATTTCAAAATGTAAATTCACTTATACATTTGCATTTATAATACTTTCTACATAAGAAATGTTGCTTGAGCTATAAATAACTGAAAATTTCCACTTAAAGGAATATATAGTAAAAGTGTAATAATAAAATACCTAATTTGCTTAGTTCTTTAATTTCGATAGCATTGGAGAATTACTTCTTAATGAGAATAATAAAAACTGAGAGAAAGTCATAAAAAGAAATTGAAAGCTGCTCTTAATTAAGGCTTTTATGGTTCTAAGTAACACGAGAAAGATAATTTCATCTTTATTGAAAGCCAATTAGAATAAAGTTCGCTCTTACCTAGTACATTTAAGAAAGAATAATTATTTATTTAATTAACTAGAATATTCGCTATTATTATTAAAATTGAAGTGGAATAAAAAGGAAAGATTTTGTCCCATAAATATGAAAATCCTTCTTTTTATCGGAAAATCACCAGGAATCTCAGGTCTGAGTGTAAAATTAGATTTGCAGTCATGGAAATATGTATGAAGAATTTTCTGAAAACCGTTTGCGAGTTTCCGTGAAGTTTGAGGATCTTCCGAAAGTTTAGACTTTAGACGAAATATCCGAAGATTGGAATAGAGCGAATGCCTTTTGCAAGGACAAATATTTATTCACCGGTATGTGCATTCTGGCAAGAGGCTCTTGTTTATTCCTTCATATATCCGTCATTCGTGTCAGATCAATTTTGATAGGGACGATTGAAAAATGTTTTCATCTTGATGGAAATGGGAGTCTAAGTTTCCACGTGATCAAGAAGGAAGATGGATTTAATTAGAAAAATAGATACTCCAGGAAATTACAGCTCTGAAGTATTTTATTTCATTCGAGCTATAGAAACTTGAAATATCTAATAACTGGTTCTAAAGTTACAAATGAAATTGGGTAACTTGTAGCTAGAACTGTCAAAAATTAAGAATTAATTTCAAATCAAGAGGAAGTGAGATTGCTTGTGAAATACAAGCTTTTAAACGCTGGCGTGAAAGTTGCACGTCTGTATAATTCAATTTTATAACTTGAGAACTTGTGAAGACTTGTAAATTTTCTTAGCATGAATTGGACTTGAGATTCCACAAGTGGTAGCTTGATGAGTGAAAATTCATTAAAAAATGGTTTTAATTTGTAGTCTCGTATTTTTAAAAATTTGTAGGAGATGAATTTGGGAATAGAAAACTCACCTAACCAACTGAGGTGCTCGGTGGTCTCCAGCTTCTGCTTAAAAGCTGCGACTTGTACTTTGAGCTCATCAATTGGTTTGCAAGGTTCTGATGTCGCTGCATCCTGGAGCACTCGCAATTCTCGTTCCAAGGTCGAGAGTCGCCTTTCCAGGGCACGTAATACATCCCCTTCAATCATGCCGGAAGAGGCAGGATGCGATCCCACAACCTTGAAAATAAACCAAAGAAATCCAAAGCTCTATTAAAAGATAAACATTCGACAAATTTTAACGTCATTTACTTTTGTTATCATTTTATTTAAGTGTAGAGTTTTTTTTTGACAGTGTAATAATGTAACTTATACTTAGAGGTCGTACATTTATTACGTAACGCTTTTTTTACGCTTGTAACGCCATCGTAACAAAATTTCAGAGGGTTGCAAAGGTTTTTAAAATTTTTGGAGGGATTTTAAGGGATTCTTAAAAGTGTCACAAGATTTAAGGAACTTTATAAGATATTCAAGAGTATTTAAGATTTCAAGTGATGTTAGGAGATTCCAACGATAGAATGTTGCGTATAATTTCTTGAAATCCCACCCTCGTCTTAATGGAGCCATAATAGGTCTTCTTGAATCCTTTCTCCTTCCTAAAAGCGTTACTTAATACATAGACGATCCCTTATTAACCTTAGATTATACTGCGTGCTTTATATATCTACACTAATTGTTCAGCGTTAATCGTTTGACTCCCGTCCAGTAGTTTGTTATCAAAATATAAATTCTACAGTGTACATGAACTCTGGGCGACTATTACCAAAAAGCTAGCCAAAAATTCAGAATTTTAATTTTAATTTTAACTAGAGCATGAGTTATGTATCCTGGCCGATATTTGTGTCAGCGGGAGTCAAAAGGTTAATATTTATTAAGTAGAATATGTCTATGACTACTCGACAAACACTGAATTACAATTAGTAACAGGTGTACTTGCGGTACATTGAGGGTGTAAGGATACACAAAGTTTGAAGCCACGAGTAAACCTTCTTGTTTAAGGGCTTGAAAACTTGATGGTTAACCTATGTAATTAAAGAGATATGTACATATATTTAATAAGCCAGACAAATCCGCTACTCAACTAAAAGGACTTTCTCGACAATTATTTCTGGACTCTCTGTGGCTTTTAGTGGCGGACTGGATACTTATAAGAGCGCGGTATTCTTTTGCAAATCTACTTCTTTTAAAAATAATTATGTTAAGGGTAGCACAACTGGTGTCCCTAAGAAGTATATAGGCGCCTCGTAAAAATCAAACTTTTTGAAAAAAACAAAAAAAAAGTGTATTACTAATAATACATGTTACTAATAATGCATTTGCGCATTTGTTCAAGCTAGGGATTATTATGGGTCTTGGATATTCCTTCCACTTTTTCCTTTGCAATATAGAACATATTTATTTGTTTAAAAAATTATAAGCTTTTTAGGACGCCTTTGTATGCCTTAGGAGGTGTTAAACAGGAGGATAGCAGTCCGCCACTGTTGACTTCCTAAGTACAAATTGCCGAATAGAAACTTGCAAATCCTCAAAACTATAGAATTCCATCAGAAAAATATTTATGAGAAGAATCTGCCTGTCCGATTTTGAACATTCTATTAATATTAAGAAATGAAAATAATGAAATTACTCGATGATAAGTTAAAAATGAGTTAACTAAAAATCTCGTTTGTTAAATACATGGTAAACCTTGGAAATAAACCTTGAAAGTATTGGAAGAAGAGATGAAGCTTCCACCCGAAACATCAGGCACGTGCATCGTTACCTGCAGGATGTAGGGATCGTCAGGCTTATTCGCCGGCAGTTGCGGTGAAATATTCAATATTTTGTCTCCTTTTCGAAGCTTCACGATGTCAAGAGGTCCAGCCTCTACTGCGTTTCTAAAGAGCTCTGCAATAAAGAATAAATAAAAAAAACTTGAATTTATTTTCACTTATGTCTTTAATAACATCAATAAAAATGATAAAGGCGCCAATAAAATATAAGCGCTAACGAAACACAATTTTTCATCATCCTCTGTAAATAAATAAGCATTAATTGATACGTTAACTTTTTCATATAGTTGCTCCCTATTTACACGAATATGTTATATTTAGAATAAAGGAACTCTACAATAGCGAATTGTTCTGTTTACGCTTGACAGTGACTTTACAGTCAAAATAGAAATGAAATCTGGCGAATGAATGGGAATTTTATCTTTAGAGTATGCATGCAATGACAAGCTCACTCCACAGTGTACATGAATAGTATAAAAGGGAAAAAAATGTGTATACTTTTTTGTAAGGTATAAAAATGTTATACCATATTTATTTATATATAAAATTACGGTGACTACAATGTTATGGCGTGAATTTTTTGCGCAAGGTTGAGATTTACATTTTCAGCGAGCTGATGAATAATGAGACTGTTATGAATCTCCACCAGGGAAGGAAAAATTAAATCTAGAATACGACGTTCAGTGTTATGGATGAAATTTTCAAGCGTGAATTCAAGAGCATTCAAATTCCTTTTCTTATAGAGTAAATAAACTAATTACTTTTGCTGGCCTTTAAGCAAAGATAAATTTACGGTATATTTATTTATTATAATTATTGTATTTTGTGAGAAGAGTTAAGTGAAAATTCAAATTGCAATAATTTAATTTTCAGGTGATTTCTCAGTGATTGAAGATCATGACTCTCAAATGATTGTAATTATCGTTCCCAGATGATTTATGAGTCATTACAGTTGGTTTTCGTATAATTACATGTTTTAAATTTTGTGTAACAAGTAATATAAAGAAATTTTAATTGAAATGCTCTGAAATGGACCTAAATACCATTTCTAATTTTGCCGGTGAATTCACTAGTTCATCGTTTAAACGACCGAAGCAGGAGTTTTGTCTCGAGGGGTTTACGAGTTCCCAGATATTCTCTTCAAACACTAATAAAATAAATTTTATCATGTAGATTTCTAAAGTGCGTTAGTTTGCCCCATAATTTATTCGCTTTGTGATATCATCAAAGTTTAGAGGTAATGATGATTTCATTTCATTTATTTAAACTCAAGCAGATGGAGAGAATATTGATTTCTGTTGCACTTCACCAAAGAATGGAGAGAAATTTGTCAATAATATAAATCACTTTAAAAGCCAGGAAAGGACTGCTTTGAAAATATCTTTAAATGGAAACGTCAGTGGGAGTGATTATATTCGATTTCAAGGATTTGAAGTGAAGCTTTCAGTCAGAGTCCAGGGTGTGAGTCGAAGGTCGACGGATGGTTATGGGAACTTGCACGATCCGCATCTCGTTTACCGAGCAAACCGTTTTACTAATTGAACCAGGAGTGGCCAAAGGGGAACTCTTAATGCCTTAAACACCGGCAATATTTGCGACATCGAGCGGAATCAACGATAATTATACTCCACCAACGACTTTTGTCGCTTTGATGGTTTACTTAGGCGCGATTCATATGCATTATAGTTCTTGCGATCATAATCAAGCCAGGTCTTCCAGACTCTATGCATTGCATTAAATTCAGCGTAAGAACTAGAATTAGAGTAGATTATCATAAAACCCCCTAAAAGTTACACATTTTTAGGATCTTGAACCAGAACATCTTACCCTTGATTGTACCTAAAGATTTGCACAACATGAGCACATTTCGGGCGTAAATCTGCGCAAAAATTGATTTTTCATCAATTTCTTAACGATCGTTTTTACGAGAGTCTGTGCTATTCTTAAAAACATCGTAAATGCTTTACGTATTTAACGATAAAGCAAGTAAATAGCCTTCTACCGTTCGATGATTATCCCCATGAAATAAAAAGAATCAGTCTAATTAGATTTTAAGAGATTTATTGATATTTCATTATATTGGAATTAGGCTATGGGAATAAAACAAACGATACACTCTATAAATGAACTTGTGCTTTTATTCAAAGAGCACTTCGGAAGGCACGTCTTTCTTATATCGAATACTGATCAAGCCCAATCAAGACTAACTGAGACTAACTTATGATCACTCATTTGCTCTGGTACCCTTTGTGACCCTTTGTGACAACAACTTTAGGCCAGTCCATTTCTGCTCGACTATCATATAAACAATTTCGTCACTTGGCCACACACACACATACTGTTCTTAGAATATAACGATTACTTTTTGTATATCAATAATTCTACGAATTAAACTAACAAATTAACTCTAACTATATGTTTTTAATTAAGAATATTTAAGAATATTTGATTCTTTTGTATCTGTGAATGTTGAAAAGAGAAGATGGCGTGCGTAAGAGGGGAGAACTATCTTCCACGCATGCATTAGATTTAATAGGATAATGAAACGTGAATCACGAATGTATGGTGGACGTTTATGTTTTTATTACGGACCGCTCAATTGATTCATTATTTTGTTGAGGCCAATATCATTGCTCGGAGGTATACGACGCTGTTCTGAGCTCACGATGCAAGAAGAAACATTCTGTAAGAGAAGCAAAACACATTCAACTCGAACTGTGCCCACAGGCAAATGTTTTCAAACATCTTTCTTGATAAAGGAAATTACATTCTTTATATGAAAGTTATTCACTCAGATTTTAATTATTTCTTCAAAGAATACTTTTCATTATTTCGAGAGCATATAAATTTTTCCTTTAAGAAAATTAGTCTTTTAGATTATTAATTTTAAACTTTGTTCATTAGTTGTGAACAGCCAAGGGTAAAAAAATATATAAATAAATGAGACAAGTACAGTTAACGAGCTTATTATTTATCATAATTAATCGTAAAAAAATTATGGAAAATATTTTTACATTGAAAAATTAAGAGGTATTTTAATAAAGAGCACTTGGTAAGAGGCATTATATTGTTTGGAAGGATGGATATTTTAATGGATGCTATTAATCTGTATCAAAATAGTGCTGTAAATAGTTTGTATAGTTATATCGGGTTGAATTCAACTAACTAGTTGGGAACAATGCACTTGACAACTCAAGAGGATACGTATACAAGATGAACTCTCGACATGAATTGGATTTAGAATCTCCTCCCCGCAACTATAACTTCAAAAATCTCTTCGAATTCCTAAAGTCAGTTTGAACACTGTTTATAATAATGGAAATATATATGAGATCTGACAGAGAAGAGGGTTTTTTCTTCAGGTTTTATTCACAATCAGAAAAGCAGTATCTGGAGAAACTGACATTCCTAAGTGAGATTTCATCGTTTGAAGCAAAATTCTACAGTAACTCATTTTGACAATGATTTCGAAATTCACATGAGCGAATAGCGTGCACTCTATTTCCCGCTTTTACGAATCGACCAAATTCCGATTTCACAGTGGATACTTTTAGATTCTGTTAGCGAAATCATTAACAATTGTTCATGCTCGTTATTCAAAAGCCTTCTATAAAAACGGCATACGGTACGAAACCATCAACTATAGTTTTTTTAAAGAAAAATTTCGTTGTCAAAAAATATTGATTCAGGAGCGGCAATTATCGAAGGCAAAAATGAAAATACCAGGTATAAAAGTTTCGTGCTTTTTCTCGAGCTATAAATGAATATAAAATGTATTTAAAGGTCACTTTCCAGGAGGAGAGTGTTGTTTGCACATTTCTTTACGACAGGACAGTCACAAAGCATTTATTATTAAAGTTTTTCAATTTGAAAACATTATAATCCTAATATTTGGAATAAAGTGAAAAAACTTACTAATGAAAACCAAAAGTACACTTTTTGCAAGCTTTATTCCTAACAGGAATATATGAGAAATATATTCCAGCTTTCTAGGATGCGGGAACACATCGTATTTTATAATTTTTATTAAAATTGAAAACTCGTTGTGACAATCTTCTTCACTTTGGCAAAGAGTAAAAAGCAGAAGACCGGAAAAGTTGCCGAGTCACAAAATGAAGAACGAAAGAGTCTCTGGAAAAATAATGGGATTTTTCTCTGACTTAGTGAGGCAAAATACTCACATACCTCGCAGGAAGTTTTTTTTTAAACTCAGAAGGTTCTAATTAAACGAGTCACTCGAATTCGCTCCGGGGTGTCACGAAGCGTCTTCGTCTCAATCTCGTTAATTCATCTTCACTTGTAACCAAAAAAAGCAACCGTGCAAATTAAGATCTCCAAAGTCGCTCTTGAATCTTGAGTTTCGTAACTGACGTGCGAGACTTCTAATTGCTTGACGAGGTTACAACTCAGCGCCTTGAACACATTCTGCATTAAATTCATGCAAAACGGTTTTTCTTTACGTGCGATTTGACGTGTTTGCCGACACTTTGTAAATCCGTCGCCATGGAAACATATCGCGGGAGGAAGAAACACAAGTCACGTGGGCCTCTTTTAAAGTCATCGCCTCGATCGATTCTAATAGTACGCCTCTCCGAGTGACTGGAAGATTTGTTTCTTCATTCGCATGGTCAAATAGTCAAAATAATTATTCCATGACATTTTTCCATAAAACTGCATAATTATATAACTGATAAATATCCTCGTTATATAAAAGAACATTTTTAATATTCCTAATTCCATATTTTAGTTCAAAGGTTTTTACTAACTTTTTCATATCGTAATGGTTCTATGATTCAATCCAATTTATCAATGTATACTCCACCTTATTTATCCTCCTCAAATAAGTGACAACCCTTATCAAAAGTTTATGTGATGTAGCCATTAAATATCAATTTTCAATTCTAATATCTAGATCTTATAAACCTAAAAGGGCACTATGGGTCTAGGGGATCCACCGAGATTTTTGATAAATAATCTTTTGGATTTGGTCTTTAGCAACCTATAACTGTTGTTTTGTTCAAAACTTATATTTTAGCAAATTAAATCATTCAGCCCTACAGATCAGGTGTGGCTCAATAAGGGTAAAACAATATGTGTGACCAGTGACCACCTACGCTTAATGTCTTTGTACGTATTATGTTCATAAGAGTATTCCCCAAAGAGACATTTAACAAGTAACTGTTGGGGTGACAATACAGTAAATTTAGGTGGGTAGTACATTGAATCTGACAAGGGTTTCTGGGGCTTGGACGACTAATCGATACTAATCCAAATACTAATACAAAAAGCTTACATACATACAATTCTTAGCTTTGGTCCTTTCTCCGAAAAATAAACTAAGAAATAAGTGTAACTCAAAAATGAGCAATACAATTTAACACCTTATTACATTTATGAAAAGTTAACATTTCACTTTATGTGGAATAAGTTGTGATTCAATAATATCAATCAAGTTTTCTCCAATGTGAAAAGTTCTTACGAAGTGCTGGTGTTAGAGATTCTTTTTTGTTTCTTTAAACTTTCACATCAGTACCCAGAGGATAACTTACAACCTTTCTTAAAGATTCTTATCTCTTCGAAATAAAATATGGCTGTAGTCGAATGTAAATTTTCTAAACGTGGAGTCTGACAAAAAATCGTTTCGCTAAAAATCAGGACACCTGTTTCAAGTTTGTCAGGTAACGAATTAAAATTCCTGAGAAAGGGTTGTTATTGATCTAGAACCGGAATCAGTCTGTGTTGTGTCCGTGAGAAGGTCGATGACGAGTCATGGTAATGACAAGCTCGTAGCCCCTCATCGACGAAAGCGGTTTTGTAATTTCCGCCGAATTTCATGTCCTAGAAGGAATTTGGTGCTTTTTCAGGAAACATATTGATTGATGTCGGTGGCAATAAATCGATGGTTCGGAATCGATACTTACGCTCCATTCAAGCACCAAAAGACCCATCTATAACTGTACCTTACTTGAATTTGGAAGTTAGGTGTAACAGAGTTTTAATATTATAATATTCAGATCCCACATTTATACAAATAAATAATGCTTTACGTTGATAAATGACATTGAATACAATTGTTTTCTCTTCTCTGATTGGTATGCGTAATTGAATATGGAAAGAGTAAATAAGCTATTGATTTAACAAAGATAGCAATTCCAGCACTTAGAAAAGTTTATTTTCGGCTATGATTGAATTGCATTTCCCTTAGGTATCGAAATCAAGTATGTTACAATATCAACAGGAATTTCGAAGTTTGCTGGACTCGTGAAGAGAGTTTGCGGACCGTGGTTTGTGGACAGGCAGGAGAAGCATAGATAAACATAAGTTCGATAGTGGACAAAGACATTGCTTGTTAGACAGGCAGGCGTTCGTTGATCAAGAGAATAATGGGGAAAGCCGAAAGGGATTTGACGAAATGTAGTAGTTCAAGAGTTGAATAAATAGATCGAATTTTAGGGATCTAAAGTAATGTTTGAAACTTTCCAGTTTGCACTCAAATAATGCACTGCTCTACCGAGATAAGTTCCTTCATGTTAAGTTTTCTTAGAATTGGAACAGGGAGAAGATACATCTCGAACTCAGCAGTTCCGTTCACCGTTCGCTTTCAGTGCGAAAAGCAACCAATAAAACGGAACCATTGAAAGCAACCAAGCTACCTAACTAATTCCTTCATGATATGTCCAGACCAACCAAAACTGGACTAAACGCGGTAGAGCAGTGTACATGGATAATCTTCGACATGACCGTTTATTAAGCAAGTGTCTTAAACAATTGTTTGACTGACTGGCACGCGCAGATAGCACTCCAAGCTTACAGAAATATTGACACTGTCAACTGATAAATTATTTACCTACATAATATTATTTGAATAAGATGTGTTTGCGAGATTCTTCACGTTTTATTTATATGGCCGGCTATTTTATTCGTAAAATTATGGAATTGCTTACCCTGTAGTTCTTTGTTAGTCACTTTTTCAGGTTGGAAACTGGCGGTTTCTTTGCGGTCCCCGATGATAAAGTGAATATTGATAAAACCTTCGTCGCCGTCGTTGCTGCCAGTGCCGTTTCTGGTCTCGTGGTCCATGGCCAAGAATGACAGTTGTACGGTTGATCGAAGTCGCACCTTTAAGATTTCCCGGTTTGGAGAAACTTTCCCTGATTACGGGTCGAGCTTCTTCAGAGGGTTGTCGGGTGCCGTACTGCCCCTCCTTCGATGGGCTCATCGTCGCATCGCCACCTTGGCACCCCTGCCGCACCCAACGAGGATTGACCCCGAAATGTTCTGCAATCCCAGGAGAGACAAACTACACCGATAAGAACTCGATGACCACCGTCGGGAAACCACGACCGATGTCGACTC
The DNA here is from genome assembly GCA_032275145.1 of Synergus laeviventris. Lineage (NCBI taxonomy): Eukaryota > Metazoa > Arthropoda > Insecta > Hymenoptera > Cynipidae > Synergus > Synergus laeviventris. The sequence goes on from JAUESI010000010.1 coordinate 7,164,358, forward strand.
TTCTACCTGAACCCTCCACGCTACGTCATGATCCATTCTGAAAAAAATTTTTTAATATTTTTAACACGTTCATTCAAAATGTATGCAAAGAATGTTTGCCAAAGAATATAGGCGAGTCTGATACATTATATAAGTATTTCTCATGACTTAAGGAAGATTGTGTTGTGAAAACAAATTATTAAAAAGTAATAGGAAATTTGTAGGTGTTTTCATCAGGAACTTTCCAACTTGAAAAAGTCCAAACCTCGACATGAAATTTGCAGTGAATTCCAGGGTATGGTAAGTCTGTTGTAAGTAGGGAAGAATGTAGTTTTTTATTTATTACTTTTATATAACCAGTTGTAAATTACATATATGTATGATTATATATATATATATATAAAAAAAATGTTCTGCAAACTTTCTGGAACGTCAAGATTGTCTTGAGATCGTGTTCCGAATACTTCAAGAACATCCTGGAATCCTTTAGAATCAAATACAAAGCACTCTCATCCATGATATTCTAGTTATCCAATGCAAGGAGCCATTTCGACTAGAGACGAAGTTAGTTGAATTACTGAAGAGCTTGAGCAAAATTTTTGTCCTAAATCAACTCTGAATGAACGTATACCATTCAATCTTATGGTTTATAAAAAACTGAATTTAAAACTTTTTATCTGAAAAATCTCTTAAATATTGACTTAAAACCTTTCCCTTCGGCAAATACATTTATTTTTGAAATGTGCTTTTAATCTCAAAAGAAAACAAACAAGTATAATTTAAAACGAACCATCTCTCTTTTCTCAAACTGTAATTTATGTAGCAATATTTGTCACCTCGGAAAGTTTTACGAATCTCTTTAAGACTTCTCAGACTTTCCGACGTAAAACTTATGATTAACGAGACTTTTTTCCTCATTTAATCCCTTATAAAATTCTGAATAACCGAACAAAATAATGATATCCGCTAGAGAACACAGGACGGGTTTTCGAAAGATTTATAAGGTCAGTGTCCTTTCTTTTTTTGGTATCAACTTTTCAGGAGGTTTAGATGAAGGGAATATTGTTTTTGCATCTGAATGGAGCCTCGCGCGTTTCAACAAGGCGCCAACTCTCGTCGGCAACTTAATCCTGCTGAGAACTTCCTTGACGTTCCAAGGTAGTAGGGAACACAATTCCAAAGGAAAAGCAGAGGGAATACTTTTTTACCTTCTTGGGTGAACCGTGAGCACATCTTTTGCGATAAGTGAAAAAGGAAAAGGCTTTTTTCTATGGATCCAATACCAATTTATAACCCCGGTAATCTTACTGCGATGTGTAACCACGTATCTATCTTCCATTTCACCGTATTCATTCATATAGGGAATATTTTCCCTTCTAAGAAAGTAGAGTTGCTTATCAGATCACATCATATTTGCTTATAGCTGGGTTCACTCACAGACAACCGTGACCTCAAGGTCAATGAAAAATCTTAATAGATTTCCAGTTTGATACGCAAGATAACGTCGACTGCCACTAGTTTGTTTAAAAGCGCCGTAATTTCTATTAGCTCCACATCAATAAATTTCAATCTACGTTGAAGATAATCTGGGCAATCATTTACAGCTAGTTTCGGAACAGGTAGTATCGATTGCCAATACTCTTGCGGGATTAACTGAATAATTTGAAAAATAAAATAAATGCGTAGTTTTTACTACAGCAGCTGTAGTAAGATTTTGATAATTTTGAATACATTTCATTTACAATAGAGAACAAGAAATACACGAAAAAAAAGAAGATATTGTTCAGAATTTTTCTGCGAATTTTAACTGTTACATGCAATAAGAATTGATTTTATGACTAAAGGAGTGCCACAAACATACACACCTTCCAACGACATCGATTTTGAGGGCGAGAGAGCCATGTCCCGAGAAGTAGGACTCTAGTTTATTTCGATGCAATTTGTGAAGGCAATACGAAAATTCAGTTACCATAAATTAATTCCAGCGACGCAGCAACCACGGGTACGTGTAAAAATAAACAGATGCTATCGCGATGGAAATGGCGTTATGACAAGCTTAGAGTGCAGAAAGTTACTTAGTTTTATAAAAAACAAATAGTTTTTGCGCTTCTTTTAAGATAAAAAGAAAAATGTAAAACCTTACCCTTTAAAATTAACTTCTCGTGTAAGCTTTGATGGGAAAAGCTTTTAGTACAAGGGGAGGTTATTGGAAATTCCGATCGTTTAACTAAAGTTTCTAGAAAGCTCATTTTTTTCCTATCAAAATATTTCATCAAAATTTTCTTCATTAAAATTGAAATATTACAAGAAGGATTTGTTTAACTTTTTCGAATTTATACGGATACAAGCAGTGTGATTATTATCGCAAGCTCCAACTTTAATGTTTGTAATACATTGAAACATGAAACTAAACTCAGGCTTTTTCTCTCAAATAATTGCAACTGTACATGTAACGTTGAATCTCGTGTACTTTACCTCATGTTCATTTCATATAGCGCAGTTATATGTCATGAGCATTTTACATTATAATCGAATATCAAATATTAAACCCCTCATCTAGGACATATTAATTATAAATTAAATGAAAAATGAATCTGAAGTGCAAAATTGAGAACAAATATGGTGCAAAGAATAGAAGATCAATAAAATCTGCACAAAATCCAGTAAATGAAATTAGATAAATGCTATTTCATTTTTCGGACTATCATTGTATTCCCTCATTCAACTCGATTGAAACAAAGCGTCCGACACGTTGAAAAGAGGGCAACGAATGACAAAGCTGGTAATCCGATTGGTGTGCTCGTCAGTTTTACTTGATAACTTGACAAGACGTATGATGTAGTATATGTAATTGAATGAGGGTCCATGTAGTGAGACAGGACGTGTGGTACGAAGGGCAAAAGTCGTAAACCAATCAGCATCCAGCAATACACTGGCCCAATCGACCTCGCGCATCGTCGCATTTATACGATCCAACACGAAGACAATTACTTTGGTTTTAATCCCGAAAATCTCACCATGCGTATAGGAAACAGGATTAAAACGCGATTCAGTGGAAATATAGTACAGATATGGTATATTCATGAACATAAAAACAGCTAGAAAATTGCTCTTCGGCCATCACGAATATCCAGAAATTTGTATAAAATCCCTCGTTTTAAATTCATCCTGACAGGGCACCTCTTTAGGTTTTGAAATGGAAGATTCTTTCTCCATGTTTCCATTTTTTATAGTCGTGTGGTTTGGTCATAAAGTCTTCACAATGATAAGGAATTTACGAGGCATAAAAAGGACGGTTTCCTCCTAGCAAACACAAGATTGTATAGAGAATATCTCTACAGGAAAAAAGAAGATATTTTGGATGAAAACTTGCAATTGTAGAAAAAATGAAAGAAAAATATAGGTGATGTGAAGAATTGAAAATACTCTAATGATTAAGAATATATGCTTATTCGATTTCGGGATAAAATTAGATTCAGGTGAATAAATAATGAAGACGATAGAGTCTAGTATTTGAGTTGTCTATAGCTATACTTTACTTATTCAGAGTCGCCACACGATGTTTTGAATGCCTCTATAATTTAGGTGAGGACGAGAAACCGATGCTATAGAAAAGGCTGATTGACGCAACAAATCAATGCTATTGATAGACAGGGATATCGCGATAACCTCTCATTACGCATAACGCGAATTAGTGGTGCTCGATTTCCAAAGGTATATCTGAAAAACCCAGTTTCATCAGAGGTATGCATTATAACCATTCACAAATGACTCAAATGTCTCTCATTTCCCCAATTGGATAGAAAATTAAATAGACTGATGATTTCGGAACTGAAAGGTGTTGATCACACTTGATAATGCTGATTAAATGCTTCAATGTGTTTTAAATGATACAAATTCGAAAATATTCGAAAATCCTCTCACTATCTTGACAGTCGTGTCAAAATGATTTGACCTGAAATGCATCGTTCTATAGTTTGAAAAGAACGTTGAAGCTTGTAGAACAAAGCAGCACGATAATAACGAGTTCCCCGCGTTCAAGGCAATTCGCAAGAAGCCAAAATCGTTATCGATCAATAAGTATTTATACGTTTTTACATTTCTCTCGCAACGACCCAGTTTTCGAGATCTCTCATTAACATTCCCGCGTTGGCGACTGTCGTTGTTTTTTTATTCCGCCCACATCTGTAAGTATATCTATACCATAGTGTCAATTCCAATGAATGTGAAACTGCTGTCCCGAATCCGTCGAGGAAACATCTTGTTTCGAACTCGTCATGCTTCGATGCTTTCGTGTAGGGTTGTTTCCAAGGAAAAAGGAGACACCTAGAGAGAAAAGTGCAAAATCGAATATGCATTCCCGACGTATGTCGACGTCGACAAGCGGCCGACCATTTCCGATCCACTAACGCGATTGAACAGGAAATTGTTGGATTATAAGAGAGGCGTTGAAATGTTGAAGCTTCATGAACTAGAAAGTCCTCGGAAAAATGGGCTCAAACAAAATTTCCTCTCTATATTCCCTGGTTGGAAAGAAGAGTTGAAAACAAAATCGAAGAAGAAAACATTGTATATTTTTATGATTGGTGTATTAATCGAAATATTTAACTAAACATATCTAACTCTATTCCGTCGTAAATTCACTTTTTTGGTTTAAAATTTGAAAATATAGTTGAAAATCCCTTTGAGTAAGAGAAGTACCCTATGTACTCCATTTGTTTCCCTACAGTGACTACGAGGCCTAGCGATTAAAAAAGCTGAGTGCAAAAATGAAGAGATGTAAGTAGTTGAAGTGAACGAACCGAGAATATTTTTTTCCGGTTTCTTTTCTTCTCTCTCTTTGCTTCCTCTTGATTCTTGGTTCTTGGTTGTTCATGTGTCTATCGAGTGGGATGAGCCAGGGAAAAAGGAAGCGTGCTAACGAGCCCCGGTCAACATTAATTGTGACATCCTCTTAAGGCGTGGAGCACTTCCGTCGCGCGACCGCTTCAAGTCTTCACCGAAAGGAAGCTGCCAAGACGACCTCATCGCCCACACTTGCGACAAAAGTCACTGTCTGATCTTCACTGGTAGGGTTTACGAGCTCGTATCATTGTGTGAGTGATGCCTGACGTAAAACGCCTTTACGAACTCAAACAAAATGGAGAAAATAAAGCAAACACATTTAATTGACACGTGTGCTACTCGGTCGATCAAACTAATTTCCACCCACGTGAAACTTCACGATTTCGAAAGTAACGCGTCACTTCAACAACTAGTGTTCACAAAAATCCACTTTAGGGTTTCTTCATTCATTTTATCTTCTAAAATATTAGGAAAGAGAGAGAATTTAAAAAAGTCAATTAATTAGCTGCTGTTTCAAAGCGAGTTGATTTCGAAGTTAAATATGTAGAAGTTTGTCATATAAGTCGATTATAATTTATTCTCAGCTGTAATTCGCTAAATGTCTTCCACTTTTACATATATTAGATCCTTGCCTTTTTCTCGCGTTTGGGATTTTTCCATGACTGCTTCTGTTATTCTGTTATGACCTAGCTTTGATATTAATTTTCCATTTCTCATTTCTGCGATATATGATATATATGCCAGAATGATCAAACGGAATTTCACGAGAGTCTAATTAAAACGTAATTAGGATCATTTGACACGAATCCAAACTTTGTTCTCGATAGGAGAAGTACCAGTGCTCTCATTTTATGCTATATTACTTCACTTCTTGAATTTTTTGTATTTCAAATAATACCCCCGAATTTCGATCGATGAACATTATTATTATGAATCTCATTTAACTATAGTTAATTAGAAATTATTCCTTCTCTGGCGTCATTTCTTTTTTCTTGACCTCTCACGTCTTCTATTTTATCGCAAGAAAGTTTATTCTTTTCTCTATTTGGCCTGATTTATACTATCGCAGTATTTATTTTTCGGCAGATAAATAAGAAACAAGAATAGAGTTGGCCAGTTGAATAATTTATTCTTAAATTCACCCGCATGCGGGAATATTCTAACATGTGTTAGGTCGAGAGCATATTTTGAATTCGACACAATATGGTAAAGGAAGGAGCTGCCACTTTCATTGCATTTTTATTTCTTTTCAAAAAACTTCAATTTCAAATTATCGAGTTTAACCATTTTTATGTGACTCCGGTGCATCAACGCGTTTTTATGCGACAGTGCAGAGTATCGTAACGTGGTACATTATGATACAGTTCACATTACAGTCCACTATATCGTAATCTACAACTTCGTGATTACGATACTCCACGCTGTTGCAAAAACTTGTAAATGCACCGTCGTCACATAATATAGTATATATGCGCCATCACGCACAATTTTGATCTTCACTCGACTCGCTTAAAATGCTCGCAGGACTTATCTCGCCTCGGTTTCGATCGTCCTGCGAGCATTGCCGCTCGCCGTGTAAAGACCCTCATTATGCGCCTTGGCGCATAATGCACTATTAATTCCAGCAACTGTTTCTGAGCCTCTTCATATCGAAAGAACAAATTAAAAATTATTCTCACATGAATTGCATTTCCATGTTTGACACGCTATTCGGAATGTTAATTGGACCCATAATGTTTTGCAATATCCGGCATCTAAAAATCGATATACTGCAGTGTTCGTGTCGATGTGTGGGATGCGATAAATAAAAATTACATTTACGTCCGTTCATAATGGAGTAAGACGGAACAGACCTAAATTTCTAATGTGGGAAATTTCGATTACGTTGCTAAATCTTAGATTTGCACAATTTATTTATATATTATTGCATTTTTATTGTATTCTGTTTGGTCCTATTCAATATAAAATACTCTGCAGAATTTCAGTCCTAAGTTCTTTATGGCTTAACTAGGAGATTATCATAAGGTGCAATCTGTATTCATCATTTTTTGGGTCTTTCACAAGTATGCCCCAATTCAATCCAGGCATAAACCAGCACCCTCACTAATGGGGTCATTAAAATAGTCATATAAATTTTCCTACTTCTCGTTATACCTTGAGTCCCTTCAGATTTTCCCTCTCCCAAGATGTTACTATCTCAAAATCCACGTTTAGAAATATTAGTACAACGCTCACCTCCGATTTTAAAACTCGACAATATCATATATATCATTGTTCACTCAAATATACAAATTCAACTTCCTTAACTCTGTATATCTCGGGTAAATTTAAGTTCAACAAAATATATTAACATTTTTATCAAACGCACTACAGTCTACTTATTTCTTCTAGATGGATATTAATCTCCTGGAAAACATAGAAGAGAATAAAATCACATAACTATGTTAAATTGCACTCGAGTTACATTTTATCGATAAAAATACAAGTTCTAAAGAAAAGTCTTCTTTTAAAATCAGACAATAAGAGTTTCCATTTTCTTTTCAATAATATAGATAATATTTATTGGAAAATTGAATGCATGGATTGCCGGATAATTTTATTTCCATAAAAAATGGGAATGTGCAGAATACTGGAATTCCAGAAAGCAGAAGACCAGATGATTCACTAGAGAGTTATTCGAACCATTATAATGGAAATACGATGTGCACTAGCTGTAGCAGATTCACCACTGAATGCAATTTCATGTAATAGTGAAGGATTTGATGCAAAAACGAGCCTCTAGTTTTTCACTTTGTATGTGTAGCTCAATGTAATTCCTACTCTAAACAGGAACACTGGATCGGAGGGTTCGATTCTGCTCTAATTTTTGTTACTCCACAATTAAAAATAAAAGTCAGTTTCCACTCGCGTATCTCATTCCCAATTAAAATTTCCCGTCTCATTAAAAGTCAGGGAAATAAAAAGTAGAAAAAATATATTATTATTGGGGTGGATGTTATTTGATCTTTTTTGAATTGGTGATCCTTTAATGAAGAAATAACAGTAAAACTATAGCGATTCGCAGGTATTCATAGGATAATTTCAAGAAGAATAGGCTGAATAACGACGCTATTAATATCTTCATAGCTTGACAATCGAGCCTTTAATTATGGGGGTTCATGAACCGGCTACTTGTAAATTGAATTACGCGTGAGCGATTGTTTCGGCGATCACATAGCCGCACACGGATAATTAATAGTGACGGCACGGCAAGGGTGTAATAATTTATCGGTACTTTCGTCTTTGATGTGTGCGTTCATATATCGTACACGTATTCAAGAAAATAGTTTCGCAGACAATGAAGGAAAATTATTGAGCGCTCGTAAATGGTTTTTTACCGAATTGAGAAAGTGAAGTTCAGTTCATTTATAATTAAACTCTACCGCTAATAAAAGCACTCACATATAATTTTGCTACTTAAAGTATCATTTAATTTTTTGGGAAACCTCAACAATGAAAAAAATCGCGAGAATTAAGACGCTATCTGGGTTCTGCAGAAGACCAGAAGTCGTCTTTCGACGAGAAGAACGAGAAAGCAATCGGTCACTTATCCGGTCGGAGATTAAGCGGACGGATTGGAGTACTTTTTACGAGGATCGCATTTCGAATTGAAACGGAATGAAAGACTAGAGGCGTCAGAACCGGACTTTTGAAAGACAATGAAGAATTCCTTTATCACGTGATTCAGTTGATGTTCCTAGTTTGCGCCATATGAGAGGTAATAACATCCCTGTTATTTCCAATCACTGCATACTGCATACTTTTGGAAAATATGAAGTTAAGTTGCACATCATAGTCTGGGAAGTAAAGCTGAGATAAATCGAATTTTTATCTTTGGTATTTCTCTTTTTTTTAGGGTAGAGGATGATTAAAAGTAGATTGAAAGGATAACATCAATCAATGAGTCTTCTGAGTCTCTCAGGGATCGATAGGTTCGCTCATTCAACCAGGAAGGGAAGCCTATCGAGACGAAAATCACGTGGTGGTCACTTTCAATCATCTTCAATCTTCTACTTATTTACCATCAAATCCAACACCAACCTCTGCCACTTTGAAAGGAAGATAAGTTGTACTTACTAGACTTCGGATAAAGTTAATCATTTAGAGAAAAAAAATGATAAAGAAAGGAATTACAAATCAAAATTAGTAGTGGTTTCGATAATAAAAAATGAAAGACTTACAATATTTTGCGAATTTTTAATTCTAAGTTGGTGTTAAAAGTTAGATGTTATAAAACTGATGATACTATCTATATTTATGACGTATTAAATAAAACACAATGTACTGTCTAAATGGATTTATGAAAAGATGATGTACACGGTGTAGTGACGGAAAGACAACTGCCTTTTAGGAAAAAATGAAGAGAATTAAGCCGAAGGTGCAGAATGCACTTACAAATAATTTTGGAAGGGATAACAATTCGAAGTGGAATGTCTTTTTTATTGCCTGTGCTATAGTTTGTCTGGTTTGCACATTTTCAACCAAATGAGATTATCATAAAGGCCAAGTGAAGCTATGGGCCCTTTTACAGGAGTACCGTAATAAAGGGCATTTAAACGTATTTTAGTCGCTATGACAG
>JAUESI010000010.1:7173899-7211624 GCA_032275145.1 Synergus laeviventris
TATATAATAAAACTCGTGTTTGCATCACAAATCGGTGCGGCATGAATGACGAATTGTTGGGTCCGCGGCTGCATGGTAATTCGTTTCTCGTGCAAGTAGAACCGCCAAATAGTAATAAAAGTACGTAAGAGAAGAAAAAGAGGCAAACTTTCACGACGACAAAAAAATTGAAGCGTGGGTTGTGAAAAAAGGAATAGAAATCTTTCTGGTGAATTAGTGTCACAGGTTATCTACACAACCTCAAGAAGTTCAAAAGTTAGGGGCGAGAAATCCCTTTCTAAGAAAAAAATATATTGTTTGAGTTAAGAGTTGGCAACTTTTTTTTATGTGTTATATACCATACATTAAATAAATATTTCTTTAATTCTAATCGATAATTTTTTTCTATAAATAAACGACTAGGGAATAGAAGGAAAATGTTTACAGGGATAGTAATAAAAAAGAATAATATAAATAATATAAGAAATAAAATATAAAAATATGAAATGAATATAAAAGAAAGTTTATTGCTTCACCAAGGAATTGTCAATTAACTGTGACAATAAAATTACATTAGCTTTTGCACGCATTTATTCGCTGCCTATAAAGAAATTGCTTAAGAGAAAAAACTTACAGTATCAAAATGTCTTTTACATCTGATACACCAGTATCACGTGCAAACAATGAGGACCACATTTTATTATAGTTCGGTTTGATTATGACCCGCTGTTACTCGCAGATAATGCCAGCTTGAGGCGAAACTGAATTCTCGAGGGATGTTTCAGTATAATTCCCTGGCCACAATATGGCAATGGCACAAATGTAATTTTAACCAAAGTCCGTTCAGATCGTGTTGCTCTTGCCATTAACCCAGGTACTTTGAGTCCGCCTTAGATGCAATCAAGTAATTGGGCTTTTGTACGGATCCTTGCACCACGATATGAACATCAGGATTAGCTACGCATCACAATTCAGTAAATATCAAAAACGTAATTAAGTAACGCCAACTAATTGAGATCGATTCGTAGATTTATAGCATAAAAATGATAAATGGACAAGTGTTACAGAAATAAAAAAATATAATTGAATGCATTATGGTATTACGAGGTATAGAAGCAGATACAAAAGTTTCGAAGAGATTGTAAGCCATGAAAACGTTGGGGATTATACAAAATTATGAGGTATTATGAGATATTAAAGAAATTGATGTCGAGAGGGAATTTTAAGAATAAAGACTTAAGAGATTTTTATAACCGCATGAGTGTCTGAGACATTAAGAAGGATTACAAAAAATCAATAACAAAATTATCTAGGGGTGAATTTAACAAATATTAAATGAAAAAAATTGTTTCAAAGGTTTTGTTGTGTTCTTTTTATAAGAATTAAAGAGATTTAAAGGGATTACAAAAGGCTTTAAGAGGTTAAAAGAATGGTGCTAATAAATTGAAAGATCTGTGAACTTCTCGCTGCATCGATTGAATAAAGATTAAGTATCAGCAGCGCCTGAATAGTTACGTACTGTAATTTCTAAAGTGAAGGAAAATTGTGGTGCCCGAAACTAAATCGACTTTACGTGATTGGAACACAAAGTGACTCCTCATTTTCCCTACCAAAGGGCATTACTTTCGTTTTTCTCATTTCGTTTTATCGTGTTAGCTATTCTTTTTTTCTAGACACATTCAGGATTTCAGTCCTTGTCTGTGCAATATGGAACCAAAATTGCACTTTGACAAATGTCTAGTCTTTGATTCTTCTTCAAAATTCTCTGTTCTAGAATTCATATCATTTATTTTAGTGAAGAAATATATTTCAGTCGTAAATCCCATAGGGGAGAAGAAAATAAATATAATAACATTAATAACCATTTACAAGAAAAAAAAAGTGTATAATGTTTACAGAGAAAATTGGTATTAACTTAAAAAGATTTTATAAAAATTTTAATATTCGCTATTGCGTTCTTTCATTAACTCTATTACTTTGAAATGTTGAGCTTTTATGCTCACGTATTGTTTAGAGTCCTCAGACCGACGGTAGACTTCACCCACGTATTTTTCACTTTACGCCACTGTCGCTCATATACATTTGTTCTCTTTGTCGTGCGATTTATCACTGTCTGCGTGCAGTAAGTGAAAGGACGAGCATGTTTTTTAGAGTGACTCTCGTACGTTGCCTAATCTACATTTCGTTTCCGGCGATCACTCAGTAGTCACTGATAAATCAAAGTTAATGGCAAATTAAATGCCCTCCAGCTTGCTGCCAAGTTAAAGATTAACAAACAAAAAGAAGAAAGGGAGAAAAAGTTATCTGAAACATCTACATATATACAAGGAAGTGATAAATGAGAACAAGTAATACATAATTCAAGATAAAAAAGCGATTAGTAAACTGGAGGAACACCAATACGAAAAACTAGTGTGACCTAAATTAAGTAAATGCTTTGAAAATTTCTTTGGAATTGTTCTTCAATCTTCTCCAATTTCCGTGATTCTCCATTTAATGGACAAGCAAATTTAACGCGGGCAGTGGAGTCTTTTCAACGTTTATACATGGTGCCACTGTGGATATAATAAACAGCACATGAAGATTTATTTATGCATTGTACGATGATCATTCTATGACAGCAATTTGATCAATCATGCAACTTTGAATGACATACTTGATATGTCCTCAAACATTCATATATGTATCCTATCTTTGATAGTCACCCTATGCTTTCAACTCAATTGGCATTCAATGATGAGCCCGCTGTAGCGAATGTACTACACATTTTTGCTGATAATTAAATTGAGCAGACATGGTTCGCGGTTCAATTAATTACGCGCTAGCCCGACGCCATAATTAATTCGATACTTGTTAAACTTGCGCATCTGTTTTCATTTAACAAAGAGAACATCCTATAATTACAAGTTCCTTCTCATTGGGTACTCAAAAATGTAGTAATTTGACTGAAAATTAGTGAAGTTAGTAGTTTTTGACCAATACAGAGGCGTAAAGTGCTTGGTAGATGACTTTTAGATTTGGGACATCGGGTCATGGGGACCATTGAGTCATCGTCGGGCTCGACGAAAGAAAACAAACACGCGTAACGAAGCGCATCAAAGCAGATTGAAGAGATTTTCTGCTGGCAGTTTAGTCAGTGACTGGTCAGTGACTGTGCCCTCTGGGCGGACCTCCTCTGCTGACCGGGACCAAAGGTTAATTCATCAAATTAAGTTTCGCACAATCGCGTTATAAAGTTCGAATCACTGATGGGTCTTTCCCTGGCAACGTATTTCTCGCTTATTTAAGCCGTTAGTAAACACTTGCATTTCTCTCTTCCTCATAACTCACAACTCATTCCTGATTCTGTATCAACTGGAATTTCACATTGATTTATGAACCATATACCTCGTGCAATTTTTCTCATTCATTTCTATCTGTTTCTATTTGTTCTATAAACACAATTCTAGAATACTTAACAATGTTCTTGTAGGTACTCTGGAATATTGTTGACAATTTTTCGAATAATTTATAGGAAATAATGAAATTGGTTATCTGTCTCTCAAATTATTAAAAGTTAACTTAATTTTCTATGATGATATAAATTGCGCAGTGTATTGCGACATTAAGTGACTTTTATAATTGCAAACTTTTAATGAATCTCATTTCCAGCAAAAGAGAGAAATTTTAATTTTTCCCACACAAGGTGTAATCTTGAAATGGTAGAAATAAGTGAAATTCACGGCAATTTAAAATAATGAAAACTCATTTTCTCTTATACAACTTAAATGATTATTATTCTTTATGTAAATGTCATTCTTACTATATTTATCATAGTGGTAGTGCACTTTTTGTAGTACCTAATTAAAAAACCATCATTCAAACATGCTAAAAATGGTGAGATAAGTCCAAGAAATTTTAGTGTTATCATAAAGCAGCTTCAACCTCATCCTCAGTTTCTACTTCCCAACCCTCTGGTTTAAAGATGATTTACGAGAACTAGACGATATTTTCCTTCCCTTCCTGAGCAAAAATCAGTAAATATTTCACAGCTTTCCCATCTCCAGCCATCAAGTTTGATTAATATCAACGCTAATGATCGGAAGTCGAAATAGATCTAGATAAATTTCATACTAATTTTCTATAATAGGTCACTGTCTATTTCGCGTCTGACCATATCGGGCATTTTCTACTTGCGCGTCTGTCTGAGAAATTGCGTTAGGTCAATTGTATTTTCTCTAAAATTCATTCTATAGATAAATATCTTGCAAAATAATTTAGAGAATTACTATAAAAGTTGTAATGAAATTTACTATTAATTAAAATTGCAATAGATCGCCAGTTTTAAGCTACTAACTTTACGAGCTTTGTAAGAATTACTGATGGAATTTTTATGATTGAAAGGAAAGAATTTTAGGAAAATAAAATTAATTTCTTGTCAATTCTCAGTGAAAGCTTCCTTAAAACATATCTTTTTATTGAGTTCAATGAAGATCCAATACGGTTTCGAATTACGCAATTCATTCTTGGTTTTTATGTAGATTTCTGTATCGTATTCACCACTGACCAGCCAATCAGAGATAAACTAATTTGAAAAGCCGCCCTCGGATTGACTGTCAGCCAGGCTTGCATATTTCATTCTCTTGACGTGAAGCAATCTGCGGGATTCAAAAAATAAAATTGGATTTAAAACATACTCTTATCATCTCAATTAAGTATTAAATACATTTATATTCAAATGTGTTAATATAAAAATAGATAAAAATATAAATTAAAAGATTGAGTGAAATTAATGACCAACTCTGATGAATATTATATATTATTTATGTGAAATTAAAAAAAAAATAGTTTTTATTTCGAATTGAGTGTTTCTCATGTACAAGAACTTAAGCAACTACGATCTTACTGAGGTAAAGTTTTCTTGTCTCTTATCAACTACCATAAAACTGAGAAAGTGCTTGTAAGTTGCCTAGTGTAAAAAGAAGGAAAGAATGGAAAGAAAGAGAAAAATGAGGAAGTGGAGGTATAAAGTAACATCAAAGGCCTATAATGTCCATATCTTAACCTATTTTCTTTTTAGCCGCATTTTTATCGTTCAAGGACGTTAAACAATTAATTTGCTAAATTCCAGAAACTTTTATTTTTTATTTTCAGGGATAAAACTAAAAATACGACTTTTTAATTACATTTATGATTCAACCTCATAAAAGAAAATAGAATATATGAAATTAATTTGAAAGAATTATAGGATAATAATTTTGAGTCATCAAATTTAATTAGCATCAAGTCTATGTTAATAAAAAAAACTTCTCATAAGTTTTTCAATGGAAAATGAACATTTCTTAAGAACTTTTGAACGAAACGCGCTCCAGAAAGTGGATGGATGAATTTACTCATGCTTGAAAAGGTGCAGCTGGTCCAATAACCAGAAGCTCACTCACAATTTCAAGACTACGTTTTAAGAATTTAAAATTCACCGTCAATTAACTTAAACGCTTTAATCTAAAAAGCATAAATTACTTTCATAATAAAGAAATAGGATTATCTCTGATAAACCTTAAAATTTAAGTTTAAAATAAAATATAGCAAGCAGTTCCAGAAAATGGATTGGCTTCGAAGTTATATAAAAGGATAAACAAAAAGTTTGAGCCAAACTTTAATTGAGATAGCCTGTACTAATTCTAGACTAATTCCAAAAATAAGGGCAGGCTCTCTTGCAAAAGAGATTATATTCCCTTTTTACCAGCGAAGTGAAGCATTGAATTAAAGGTCTACCTTCCTTGGCGTAACGAGTTTGGAACGAAGTTAACAGAAGCTTAAATTAGTATATGATATAGAGAGAAACTTGTAATGCTCTTGCAGAAATATAACGGTGAATGCATTCTAATATTAATGTCTTCTTAAGTGCACATACTCGGATGAATTTATTCTCAGTGATAAGTTTTAATCAATACTTGCTGTAAGCACCTCATTGCAACTCGACAAACTTTCCCAACATTAAGGGTAATAATAATTATTATAGTTAACTCTCCTCAACTATATATGCTATACAATTTACTATAATTGCAACTTCCACTATATGAGGTAACTTATAAAATTAAGGTAAATCTCGTTTCACATGAAACAATTCATACTGAATAATTATCCTTGTTTATTCACATAAAAACTTGAATAAACAAAAGATCGTCGAGATGAAAACAAAATCGAATGTACTTATGTACTTTTTATTGGTTGTTGTAATAAATCAAGATTATTTAGAAAGATTTCGATTGAGTGAGAAGTGGAAGACTACAAATCAGATTGACAAGAGGGTGAATGTTCTGAGTCATTGAGTTGCAATAAAATAGAGATAACTCAAGTATCGAAAACTTGTGCCCACATTCTGAAGAAGTTCAATGACTTCTATATTGAGGGAGAATCGACTCACCCTCGACCCTCGTTTTACGTGTCAAATTGTGTCAGCACTCGTTACACCCTAACTTCTCCATTAGAAACCCGAAACACGCTTAACAATTAGTAAAGTGTTGCACTCAGGCTTTGTTCGCTCAAAAGCGAGTAAATTTCATCTCAAAGACTCAATCAAACCACTATAACTTGGACAATAAATATACACTATAATGAGGAAAACTTCATAATTGATAGTTTTGGAAATTTCTTGTTTGAAACTGTTCAAGTTTGAAGTCTAAGAATTTTGAACTCTCATTATTTTAAAACATCAATTGACATTCCCAAACTTACAGGGAACCAGAATTGCTCGAGAAAGACTTTGAACGTCTCATTTATCACAGATTAATGAAGTTTCCTGTTCACCATTTTCAAGTTTCTCGAGAAAAGCGAGTCAATGTTGTTCGTATAAACTTATAACTATATATAAATACAATAACTTCAAGCTATTGTTTCTTCTTCCATAATATAATGAGAATCCCCTACGAAGTGTTGAGTTTATTATTTTTTCAATTTTTAATAGCGATATGAGAAAAGTTTTCTGGGGTAAGTATTGAAACTAATAAGGTGGAGGAAGTTTTAATTCAACTGAGAATTGGAAACTTAGTTGTAAATTAGTGTGAACAGATCGATCGAGGCTAAGGTAGATAAACTTTTGAACAAATCGACCTATCGATATGTGACACCTTCTTCGTCAACATATCCTCGAGGATCGAAAAATGTATAACCAAATTTTGGATAGGTAACTCATCCAGCGGAACACGACAACGATGAATGAAAATTCTCGTCCCTGTAGATTGTATATATAGATCGCTTATAGGGCTTTCATCGTCGCTGATGGATAGGAAAATTTTCGATCAGGCATAAACATCACCTTATGGTGGAGAATAAATGAACGAACATCAAAGAAATTGAATTTAAAATTTAATACTCATAAAATATAAATTTCAACGTAAGAAATGTTTCAATATTGAATATTTGTTATTCATTTTTCAACTTTATAACCTGGAATTCTCATAATATTTTCACCTATTGTAAAATTTTCCCTTCCTCGCAAGAAATCATTTTCCTACCCCAATTTCCATCCTATTTTCCATATAAGGCGTGACTATTAATTTAATATTTTACAAACAAGCGATTAAATTTTCTTCAAAATTACATTACGTCAATAGGTGCCGTAGTTATTAATTTGATATTTAATTCTCTAACACAAATGAAACTCTAAATTCAATTAAGGTTTTATTAGACAACTACTGGTAATCCATTTCACTTAAGGTAAATTAAATAATTCCTTCTCTTCCAAGTAGTATTTAATTGACATAACCCTTAGTTCTTTTATTTTTATGTTATCACTCATCAAAAATTACATTATTTGCTCAATTTATGGTATATAATTTCTTAATTGATTTACCTTCGGCATAAGTTTTAGAAAGAGGATGATAAGAAATTCTCGTTCTTTGAGAATGTATAGTCTTGGGGATAGGGGCTGAGTGAGGTTTCTTGTAGTTCATGAAGAAAATCCATTTTAAGTCAAGTGAATTGTATATGTGTAATACGTCCTTAAAAATCTCTTCACGAAGATAAATGTATCGTACCTGTAACAGAAAGAAAAATATCTGGTCAAGTATTTTCAGTTCTTAACTGTAGTCATTTTTTAAAAGTAATAATAAGGGGGTTTTCAATTAGTATAAACTAAACTTTTTTTTTTGGAGTCTTACTTCTGAATAATGAAATAATTGCCAGTTTCACATATTTGAGATTCCAAAATAGTATGTAAGTGTAAAAATAATGTAATTTTATAAAGTCGTGAATAAAATGGGTTAAGTACATAAGCTTTTCTTTAAACGTCCAATTTTATTTTACAGTTGAAAAGTTGTATGCATTTGAACTTTGAAGCAAGACGTACAAGTTCTTACGTTCTTAAGAGCATTAAATTGTAAATCCTCGAGGTCTTAACGGAGATTCTAATAGCTTTAAATTGAAGAATGTGAAATTTTTTTTCTTTATCAATTTTACGAGAATATGAATCAGCATATTTAAAAGTCTTTAATCCAGTTCACAAATTTTAATTTAACTGATCGCTCAGAAATATTTGCGAATTGGAAAATTGTTTTAAAATTATTTTATCAGTACAATGATAAATGTGCGGATACTGTTTCTATTTACATATTATCCCTCGTGAAATTAAATTCTTAACATCGGAATTTATTTGTTCGCATAATATGCAAATCTAATAATATGAAGCTTGCAGATTCAACGTTATAAATTAGACGATTTAACATAAAATGTATTCGTCATAATATAACCACGGTCTCATTCTGTTAATGCAACTTTAATTATAGTTGAGGCCATAATCGACAGCAGCAACAAAATTGAGTTTGAATTTCGCATAACAGGGTTGACAATTATGCGAATTTTGATTCATTAGGTAGGATCACATCGTCGCGTCGGGATGATAATATCATGATAATTATCGTACATATTTGTTAGCTCCGAGGAAGACGTGCGACGCTACCGAATAAAGCGTGGGTGGTAAAATAATAGAATCACTCTACTCCCAGTTCCGGTTCTCGCTAATTAACCACATTATGTCTTAATATTCAAGATGTTGAAACTAGATGCTTGGTTTCAAGGCAGCTATAAATTTTAGGGATGATTTCGATGCCTCTATGTACTATAATAATGCCGTCTGATGTCGACTAATGACGTCGAACTTTGATCAAAATTCGATTCCACTCATGGCTTCGAAGGGAGAGAAATGTTAAGCTAACGACTAAAGTTACACTAGATAGTCCTTCTAATTGGACATTCGAGATTGGATCTACAGAATAGTGAAGAAATTGAATACCACACTTTAAAATTCAGTTTCTTAAAATGGCGACGCGCATTTTGTAATTCTTTATTTCAAAATTCATCATAAATTCGTAGATACAAAATTTAATCTCTTTGAAAGAGGTCTCGTTTTTTGAGTTTTTTCATCCGAATCCCATTAAACTAACGTCAATTCAAATAAAAAAAATATTATGCTCATCTCGCAAGTTATTGCGAATAGAGTAAACGCGATTGCAAACATTTTCTGAAATTGCGATTTTTTACATTCGGGAAGCACATATTGACAAAGCGGTTCACAAAAGCGAGAATAAGCGGCAGAAAAAGAGAAGCTGCGACGAACGCAGTCATGGGCTTATTACTTACGATCAGAAAGGCTGCGAGCTGAGCATGTCCGACTCTCAGCTCGTTTTACAATCTACATAATGGTGGACAACGGTGTGGATTCTCTCGCTGAGTAGGTGGAGTAGTAAGGAATTAATACGACCGTATATTGTCCTGGATTTATGACTACCCATTATAGTGGTGATTAATAACTACGCGATAGTTCGCCTTGTGCATTCAGTCTTTCTTAGCTGACTCTGATGCGACACTAGAAACAAACAAAACGACTCAACGAAAAACAAAATGCTTCCAAAGGTAAAAGCTTCCATTTGGTGCAAAAACTGTACATTTTCTGAACTTTTTTGAACATGATCTCTCGGCACTTAAACCACTCCCAATCCTAAAAAATTTATCAGAAATAAACAAAACAAAGGGAGTTTAATTTTTTGAGTCATCATAATATGGATGCAGTAATATTTTTCGATAAAATAAAGTCATGGTATATTGCATTGTCGGGAAGAATATTGTAGTTAATTGATAGATAGTGTGAAGTTCCCGAATATTGACGCCAATGCTTGTGATAGTAAGGCACGAGAGAGAGAGAATTGAAAGAAACAGAGTAAGAGAGAGTTGGTCGAGTGATAAGGAAGTAACAAATTGTCTAGCTAGACGAGTCCTCTACTATCGTTACGATTCAGACTGTGCGTCCTTCTCCGGAACACATAAACGCGGGCGTATCGTAAGTGACTGAGCTCTGGTTCAATGCACTTCTTGCACTCACACTTTAACTATTACGTCGTAGTTTAATACGTTCAGAAGCTTGAATGTTTTCATACCTGAAAATTTATGATTTTTAATGTTAATCTAGGTCATCATTATAAAGTTCAATGCTTTTAAAACTCAAACGAGCGTTCAATTGAATGAAATTGGTTCTCATTGAGGAAAAAATATCTAAATTAATATATGGTAAATATAAACTCTAGGACAATCAAGAAAATTGCAATATCCAAGGTTTGAAGATTCAGAGCAGCAATAAGAGATTTTTACTGATATTGCTAAAAAGTCTAGGAATAATGTCATGAAACTTATATGACAGAAAAATAATAGGCAAATGGTTAGGTACACAATAGCGAGGAATTTAATAGTACTATAATGTTTACTGGCTTTCTTGCAAAGTTTAAGAGAAGTCGTAAAACATTATGTAATTTTATAGCTTTTGCTTCCTTGGAATAAATGCAATCTGCTCACAGTTGAATTTTCATAGCGCTGGCGATTAGCGGTTCGCTTTCGTAATTTTGTACTTGATGAGTCGATTCGTTCATATACATTTTCATTCATAAGACCACGAGTGAGCTGACCTCACGAATGAGTAGCTATCGAGTGTAATCTCTTCGTGCATTCGACCGAGTGCACTTTCATGATTGTAGCACAGAGACTATGAAACCCTGCAAGCGTGACAATATATGACGTCCGCAAGTTTTACTATCTGGATTTTCATTTCCCGAGTTCGAGAATATGAAGTTGAAGGTTTAATCGATCGGATGAAGTGAATTAATTGCATCTGGACAGTATTTCAGATTGGGTAAGTCAAACCAGTTTAACGTTGATAAAGATTTATCCTAGCTAAAATATGACAAATAGAACATTTTAAAAGCTTTCTATCTAGGAAATGACAAAAGCTAAAAGCTTTCTCGTATAAAAATCTCCAAGTTTTTAACAGCGCATCGATTACATAAGTTTGAACTCGGAAATGGAAATATGTTTTCGACTTTGAAAACAATTTTGGGGTACTTGAAGTTCCCTGGAGATTTTAATTGCTGCTCTTGAATTTACATTTAGGTCATGATTCGATATCAACTAACATACCTGGTGAAACACAAATCATCATTTCGATCATTCAGAGTGTAAAACAGGTCAACGAGGTGTAATTATTTGCTTCAATAATGGTCGTCCATTGTTTTACGTTTGTGCAAATAAATACCTTTTCATTATTTACTGGAAGCTCGATCGTATTGGAAGTGGCTTTTATCGTTTCGTTAACATCAAAATAAATAAAACGTTGCAATTCATTAAACACCTTTCAGTTATATTTAATTATTTTATGTTTGTTTGTTTAAAAAATCAAATTAAAAATAGTAGTCTTTCTAGAAATTGGAAAATGAGGATCAAAGTATTGAGGAGATCAGGAGATATTTGAAACAAAGCTCGTTGAAGAATGAATAGGATAAGGAGGTTTTCAATCGAGCAGGAAAAAGAATCGGATCAAGTTAGTTTAATCTCATCGATGTCTTGAATTGATTGGAGGAGAACTTAAAATAAATTTTTCTACACAAGAACATTATAAGTGATGTAAATCGGGCATGGAATGCTTCGACACAATGAGGTGGAATATGACGATACGTATCATGGACCTCGAAGTCGATTGCGAACTAGTCCCGTGGTGCTTGAGCCCAGATAATTCTCCTCGAACAGTTGGTTAAAAAAGAAATGTGAACAAAAAGAAGGAGGAATTCGTGTTCAACGACCACGACGAATCTCAAGAGGATTTTTACATCTCGAATTCCTCTTAGGTCGGGAGTAGCTTTCCGTCTTTTACGGCGCTACTCAATATAGGAGGAAATTCATCTCGCCTTATACCTTTCCAATGTTTCCACATTTCAGGGATATCTCAAATAATATTGAAACATCAAAAGTAGGTCACTAAAATTCCTTAAGTTTTTGGTTGTAATATAAAATTACAACCAATAAATACTTGCTAGTGGAAAATGGTTAATGGTACATAGACAAGTGAAACCGTAATTCTCTGATGTGGTGCTTTCATAGCCGTAAACCTTGTAATAACTAGAACCAATTTCAAGTAGAATTGTATTACCAGGATCTTGGAATTTTAGTTAACTATTTGCACCATTGCCGAGTGACATTATTTTTCAGATTATTATATAAAATTGCAGTTTAATGATACATGAATATTAAACGTTTAATGTTTATAGAAGAATGCCAATTAAGAATGAACTAATCTAAAGGCTAATTTAATCTACTTTCTTCAGAATTTTAATAAAACTCTCAGTTATATAAATAATAAAAATGTGCACATTTTTGTGTGTGCATACGTGTCGATACAATAAAATTTAATTTGCTTCCGAATTGACGATATTTTTCATTTAACGTTTTGCTAAGTTACTGGCACAGAATCCACATAACCATTTTCACGGGTGACCGCACAAAGTTTTCATATTAGCTGCTATAACTTAGCCAGTGCAGAGCCAACTGCAAGCTAAGCCAATGGGGAGCCTTCATGCGTGTATAAGATAATGACTCCATATAATTCAACCACCACATTGTATGGAATGTTATATATTAGTTTAGACTGCGAGAAATCAAGATACAGTTGGTTTGTGTAATAATAATAATAATTATTTCAACGAGTGCAATTAGCAAATGATTAATTTAATAAAATTAATTAAAATGTATGTTAATTCCTAGAGGCAAAATTTGTGAATATTGTCGATGAAGATAACTGAATCCTTGAGGTATCATAGTAAGGTAATTCAGCTTCTTAATTAAAGGAAATAAGAAAAAAACATTTAAAAAACCAGTAATTCCAGGTTGTTTTCTACGCGAAACTTCAGCTCTTTAGCTGCGTTCAGCTAGCACCTCCACAACGAAATATCCATATTTTTTGTATGCCTAGGTGTGGGCGTGGTCTATAATGGGGTGGTATATGCAGGCATGGCCGCAAAAAGGACACGCCCACACACATATAATTAGACCAAAGTAGGCGTAGCCTAAATATGGGCGTATCCAAATGCGGGCGTAGTCCAGGCCAGATGCACCCAAGACGAGGCTAATTGTGGGCGTGTCTATTTATGTCAGTATTTATATCACATCATTAGTTACATATTCGTGGGCGTGTCCATGTTGTAGACACGCCCACTTGTATCACGCCCATGCTTGTGCCACACCCAAAGCTAGGCCATTTTGAAAATATTCAATATTATATTCTCAGTGATATAGGGGTTGTTTTTCGAAAGAGCCCGAAAATCAGGTATAATTATTTTTTTTATTTTTATTCTTTTATATACTTATTGGTGCTAGCTGCTCGAGCAGTCTGTACCTCCACCTATATTTTCGTTTTTTGAAAAAAATAAAAGAGCCGAAAAATTTTCATTATCGTCCAAAATTAGCCAATAATTAGCCCGAATTTCAGGCATAAAAAAAATATGGATATTCCGTTGTGGAGGTGCTAGCTGAACGCAGTTCAGCTTAGAACAACTTAGTCTCCTTTTTTCATATAGAAGTGACCTAGTTTTGAACATCCTGTATTCGTCCGCGACAAAGGTAGGTGGAGTCTACGCGTTCATTAAATGTGTAGTTTACGACGTAAAGTTAGATTATGTTAGACTCGTATTAACGATATGAAACATGATTCCTTGTATCTAAAGTTACTAATGTTGCAAATCTCTCAAATTGCTTGATAACCATATTATCAAACCCACTTTGCGAAAGCTTATAAATCATGCAGACTTTGTAATCAGAAACTTGAAATAATTTTTTATATTTCATATTTTAATTTAGACCCGTAAATAAGTTTCTAAATGTAATAACTGTAATAACTGTAATAACTATAATAACTGTTTTAACTGTAATATTGTTTTCTTTAGATCAATTGCAGATCATTATACTTTTTGATTTGGTACTTCGAAGATTCGATCGTCAGATATACTCATCAATTATTTGGTGTAATATTTCAATTAGTATTTAGTCTTTTGATTAAGTGTTATTGATACACATAATTTCTTCGACCTTCAAGGCTAAACTATGGATCCACGAGAGACAAGAGAATAAAAAAGCAAATCCCTAACGATCTTTAATGAACGGCTTCAGTGAGCGTGGAATTGATTGATGATTATTGACAAAAGGGAGTCTCATTAATTACCAATTATACCATAAGTGCTACAAACATGCACATTAAACACATTAAATCAGGTCACGACAATTAATTAAATATCTCATACCAAATTTAGAATAATTGATATGTAAAAAGAATGTTGCGCAGCTGTAAAACTAATATCTATTATAGTGTGTCATGAAAGTTATATAGAATCTATAGGAAAGGATATTGAAAATTGGCAATGCGAATAGATTTGAAATTCATTAAAAAGATAATACAGATACTTTATATGTATAAAAAGTTCCACTTTTCAAATCAATAGAAAATCAATAGGATGCGAAATATGTGATTAGATTTTTTTATTTCAGAATAATTTATGGGCAATCTGTTGCTGCGATTATTACTCGCCGTTGGCAAAATGTCAAGGAAACGTGGCCAAGCTTGAATGTGCAAGACTGCGTCCAGACTAGCAGATAAACAGCAGCACGTTATTCATACCATAAAAGTCTGATCCAAGCAAAGCATTAATGAATCAAAATGACAGCAAAAAAATTATCTAAGCCTGGAGGAAGATGAAAATCTAACAACATTGTGGTTACTTTGTTGCAAGTTTGATGAATTGGCTTTGCATTAACGGAAATGAGATATAGTTTACAACCCGTTCATAAGAACCACTTATAACTAATGACAGTTAAGATAGTTTCATGTAACCTGTCAATTTAGAAGTGTTAAATATATTAGTCTCCAGGTTTAAAATACCAGTATCAGGAATACAATCTTCTATTCGGATTCAAATGAATTTACTAGAGAATAATTTCTCGTTTTGAAAATTGATTTGTTCTTATAAAATGCCTATTACTCATGTACTTTTGCAATGATTGGAAAGTTGAGAATCTCTGAAAACGATTTCACTTTCTCAGTTTTCAAGATAATATTTGAAAATAAACTTGAGACGCGAAAGGCGTCGAAGACTTTATCACCAAGTTCTAATATTTAACTTGGGTATTATGGAGAAAGATACCAATTAAGAATAAATATTTTTAAATTTCATAACAATATCTTTGTCTAGGGATTAAATGGCACTCAGTCATACGCAAGTATTTCATATCTCAGCATACAGAAAATACGATTTGAATGTATGCGAAAAATACATGGTAGTCGTTTAATATTCCTCGTGGTTGAAGATAGTTCTGCGAGCCTCCATCGAATGCAAATCGTGGTATTAATTCGAGATTGCTCATTGTTTGTCGAAGAAGATCGCCTAATACGATGAATTTATTGTCAAGGAACAATTGAAATGAAATGTTCAAGCTTCTGCCCTCGCATTTATCAAATTTGTACGTCAAGAAGCGTGCCTTTGAAAATATGCGAGACGATCGCAGGCCACCGGATTCAGCTACATAACATTAAAAATAAAAATTCAATTAAAATTAGCGATAAAAATCTTGCTTATGTATTTATAATAAATGAAAAATTTTGAATTTTAAATAAAATAGTAATCCTATAAGAAATAATCAATCATCTTCCCCTCTAATGAAATATGAATCTTGTCCAGTTAATTCAGTTTCTCAGATTCATGAAGCGATGGAAGGAAGGAAATTTCGTGCTTACACTTTCAGTAATGATGATGCTCAAATTTCGAAGTAAAACGATCTCTTCACAAATTACTCCACGTGCGCGGAATTTTTCTTCTATATCTGATTTACAGCCAATTTAAAAACATGATTACAGCCGTAGTCAGTTTCAAAATCGATCTTTATATTCGCAGCTTTAGGTCATTCGTTTTCATTACGTCATACTGATTTTTTTCCCCTGCATCTTTCTATCATCGGAATGGGGCAAAAAAATTCCGATCCCGTCAGAACGCACCCTTCGCTCCAAATAAATGGTTCATATCGGGCATCTGTGGCGAGAATTCCGAGTGATTAATTGTCGCTGGAAATTAACCAACCCTTAATAATAATTGCGTCACATAACGGTATCCCATTTGTAGCTGACGGGGGTTCCGAATTCAGAAGAAAGAAAATTTTAGCGGTTTCTGTGTCACATTTTTAGATAATATTTCAGCTTCGTGCAAATCCACAACTTGAAGCAGAAGATTGTTTTTCCTATAGGAGGCTGACTGATTTTTTCAATCATGTTTTGAAAGGTGGATGAAAAGTCAACAATCATGCTTTTATGAAAAACTCCTGTTATATTTTTATGAAGAGATTGTGAAGCGTTAAAAAAATATTGCTGGTTATTAAAATGATTGAATTTGTCGATCCTTTTCTCGAATCCAAAAGAGAAAGATTATTACCCAAATAGAAAATAATAATAAAGTGTTATTTCGAGAATTATACATAACTAGTAATCACTAACTTATATAGGTAAGAAAAAAAATCCTCTACTGCTACCATAAACGAATACCACGACGAAATACTCGTCTCAGGTCGTTACTGACCATGTCGATGTACCATCGTACCACCAACGTCGTTATCCAACTACGTGCCATGCACTAACAACTTCCAAGAGAGGATTTGTAGAAAAATGCTGAAAACTCATGACGGGTCACTCCCTTCTATATCTACGTACACGGCTCATAAACTGGTAGATTGTCCATTGTCCAATGTTCATCCTCTCTCATTTAAAAGGATTACAAAAGCTGCAGGGTAAAATTTTGCAATGTCGTAACTTACTTTTGTAAATGTAATACTTCGTAACATTAATTAATTGCAAATTAAAGTTGGTATAGAGTACGAAATAATAATAATAAAACATTTTCGTGATGTTTCTTGGATTCATATAAACCATTTTAGCATGAGATATATAGCCCTAGAGACTTTGTTGATGGTTAGTTTTACTTAGCATGGCAGATTTCATTTCATAATGAATTTTATAAAGCACGTGCTGCGTTTGATATTTTATTTGAAACTTTTTTCGCTACAGGAACAAAGGAGGCATTATATAAAAGTGCGCAAAAATATAATGTATAAAATGAAAAACGAAAAAAAAAAATGGAAATGTAACCCAGAGGAATATCAGACTTAGAAATATTGAGATAGTTTTTTCTTGTGCAAAAGAACTATCGGTATCTAATTTTTTGAATAATTTGTAACCCTTCGGATAATAATAGTTTAAGTGAAATTTTTTTTGTCGCGTGATTTATTCGACAAGATATTTAATACAGTTTCTTAGAAGCTCTTTGAAGATGTATGAAAAGAAAAAATCATATCTATAATGTACTTTCTTGAGAAAAAAGTAGAGGTAAAAGCATAGAAGAGCGAAAAGCATAAAAGTCTGAAAGTGACTGTATTTCATACAAATCCCAAGCGACAAAGTCCCTTGAAGGATGTCCCATTGCGATGCGGATGAGATTTTTCAAATCTGCAAAGAAGAATGCTCTTACCGCATGAAATCTACTAGGTGTAACTTTTTATGGAATTTTATATACATTCATATGTTATCTTCTTACATACCATTTCAATGATTGCATCATAAATATGGCAGGAACGTACCTGAAACAAAAGGAAATTTTAATTGATTAGAAACAATGTTACAAATTGAGAGCTATAATCGATAATATATTATTGACAGTAAAAGATCCGCGAAGAATACGGCGTCAAGAAAAAGGGAGGGGCCTATAGTTGGCGCTGGTTCTATAAATCAACATAAGTAAACGATAATAATCGATAGTCTATAAAACTGGAAAAAGAGGCAAGTATAATGAATCAATTTATATACGAGTGGTCTACGCGATCCTATCACATGTCCTATCGTTTACACACTGGTGCGTTTACACGAAGCTTGTCAGCTCTGGAAACGGGCAAGAAGTCGAAGCCAGAGCTTCTGTGTCTGTTTCCTTCCGCGGTTATCTTAATTGGTTACTCCGAGTACTTACTTACTGACATTTCACGCACCAACACGTTCCCTTTACCAACAAAACCACCTCGGAAATAATTTTCTATGCTGGTTATAATTAATTTATGATAGAATGATGTGGTGAGAGTAAACTCCTCCTATGTCAAGTAAAATAAACAGGAAATATCATTTAGACATCTTGATATTACTATTTTGATATCTTTCTTACTTCGGAAAGTTAAAAGACCCTTTTTTTAGGATTAGGAATGATTGGAAACTTGGAACGGTCGAGACGCCCCAGTGAAAAAGTCCCTCGTGTCTGACTAAAACACTTTGTTTTCACTTGTTCGCCTCTTCATGCCTGAGGCACATACCAGTAGTGCAAACACATAGCAAGATAATGCAATTCTGAAAGAAATATTATTAGAGATAGCAAAGTTTTTTAACCATATATATTATGATTACCTTATCAATATTTTTTCTGTGACATAAATTTTAATATCGAAAATTATATATTACTTCTTTGGTCTTTAAAAAGACAAAAACAAGATAGAATAACACGAATGAGAATATGAAAATAAAAATGTGCACATTTCAAGAAATTATTATTTCATTTTAGAACTGGATATTTTTTTTCCAGCAGAAGGGAAAAGTCAGAGGAAAAAAGATTGATGAAGTTTTTCGATCCTGTTCCTGAATTTCCTTAACCCTCCGATTTCTAATCCCTTGTGACAACAAAAAGGGCTTAGCGTGGACCCCACATATCGACTCTATCAAAACGTCGTGACTGACATTTTTACAGACATGGATCACTTTTATATTCAAACACTTCTTTAAGTCTTCTCTTTCCAGCAATAATATAATCATACATTATTCATTTTTTATAAAACATTATTTAATAATTTCGATTTTTATATGAACAGAAATTTCTTCCTTATTTTATTCTTGATAGCTACGGAAATGCGGAATAAAACAAATATCTTGTGACAAAATTGCTTGTGACTTATCCATGGCATATGGAAATGTAAGAAAAATAGCGCAAACGTATTGGTGAAGTCATATTACACGAGTCATCTTTCAAAGTTTAAAAATCGCTTCATGCACACTATACAAAACCTTTCAACTTCAATCCTTTAAGAATAACTTTCACATTTGACGCAAACATAAATTCATATTTGAAAAATAACAATAAGGGTATTCTTTTCCAATCGCTTGTACCAAATGTTTAAAAAAATAACGTGGTTTTCATGATGAAGGTTCATTTCTTCGGCAATTTTTATGTTATAGGATTGAGTGTTTATTATTTTCTTAATGGAGATATCAAAAACTGAAGAAATCGAAATGTTATTTTTACTTAGTAGCATAGAAACACGCTCCCGATTCGTTATTAATCTACTATATAGCCTTTTCTGGAAATTGCTTGGAGGGTGTTATCGACAGGACTAGAAGTATTTGGTCGATCGTACAATTCCAATTTGCTGGAATTGCTACCAAAGCTGGCAATGAAATGAGCTTAAGAGCATCTCGAACAATGTCACGCCACGATCTAACCCTTAGCGGTTTTCCTAAATCATGTGTACTCTGGGGATATTCCGTTAAGAGCCAGCAGCTGCAAACAGCTGCAAATGGAAAACGGTAAAGTGATTATCGACCAGTTGGCTCCAAATACTGCAATAAAATTATTTCCATCAGTAGTATATTATTTTTAGTTTACGTCAGTCTTCAGAACGTAGATCAAATTTATATGAAAGAAAAGGAAAACCCTTTATGAAACAAACACTTCTTAAGTAAAAATTTATGCATACTTTAGATGAAGAAATAATATGAGATGAAATAATAAAAGCATCAACGCTAAAACTGTGAAGTCGAGAAAGGACTCCTTCCATTTTAATTGCTATAGGGTTTTATTTTCACATCACGTATGAGTGCAAAACGAACGTGTGCAGTCGAATCTTCGTGACAAAATTATTCTCTAAATCGTGATGCTGATGCCCCTCTGTGATATAGCAATCATGAGGGTAAATATTCTATTCCCTGCACGTATTATCCTCTAGGTTCGTTACATTTCAGGAAAATTACTTTTCTGAAAGCGGGAAATGTTCCGGACATCCTGGACGTAGAGAAGAGAATACTACTGGAGTATAGTGCTCTTTTATTTATGTCTGCCTATATGTACTTTTACATGACTGATAGGTGCGGGTTGTAATATCGATTTGGTAAAAGGATTATGAAGAAATTTACGATCCGCTGGCATTTCAAAAATTGCGCTGTATTTTCGGTGATACATATGGTAAATTAGTAAAAAAATACATAAATTATTAAAGATTAAAATTCAGAGATGGTATAAACCCCAAGATTTTTTACCGTCGACATTAAAAAACATCAGATGAATGTGTATCATAAAAGGAAAAAGACGGATATTGAAAGTTGTAAATCAGTTAGTTGCGACAATGGACTTAAGTATTCGCGCATATTACGAAATAACGGCTTAACGTGATGGGAAAAAGTTTTCGAATTTAAGAATATGAAAAGAATGTTGTAAATGTCAGTGGACAATATTGTATCAAATTTTTTATGAATGAATAAATGAAAGTTCGATGTTTCCTTCAGAGTGCACAAAAGCACGTGAAAGATGTCTGAGAATTCTTGTAAGGGTAATTTCCATTATTAAAATGTAAGATGACGCTTATTATGATATTTTCTTAAAGGCAGGCAAAAATTGTAAAAATTACGAATATACTATTTTCAATAAACATCATATTTCTTGTACGTACTTTTATATTACGGTCATAAAATGTGGTTGCGGTCGTCTGATATTACCTTTATGGTCATATAAGGTCAATAAACGTCTATATAGTGGCTTTTTATTGTATTTTTTTTATATTCGCGATCACAACAAATAATCACTTCTTTTTTATATTGGAATTGACGCCTGTATTTTTAACACATCGATTAAAATTTCCAGGACAGTGAATATTAATCATATTTTTTAAAGAAACTTCTCTGTATATAAAAATAGAGTTATGTAAATAACTGAAAGTGCAACGCATGAATTTGATTCTACAAACTCTATTTCCAACAACATTGTGCTGATGGCATTTTTTAAATTGGTTCACGCTCCTATGAATCTGAAACTGAAAATATATGTGACATAAAGTGCAGTTTCTGATAACCAAAAACTAGTGAAAATAAAAAAATGTAAATGAATTTAAATTCATTTTTTTCAGGGAAAGGTGAATTTACATATTATTAAATAATACAAAGATATTTATGGAGTTAGTTGGAAAATTAAATTTCTACCCTCTCGTGCCACAAAGACTCGACGAATTTCCAACATTAGTGAATAAGCAATACCTTTACGAGCGACAATTATATCTACCAATACCTGAACTGGCGTTCGGAAAAAATAGTATGATAAATAGTATGACAAATTATTAAGATAAATGGGCAGTTTTTGTGTGCTATCCAAAGAGTGAAATATTCATGACCTTTGGAGTCAATTACTGGAAACAAAATTCGTATTTCTTAGAAAGTATTATTACATTGTTTCAGCGGGTCCTTAATCCATTTTCTATTTCACTTAAATTACTTTCAAAGTTCAAAGACCTTCATAGTAAATGATTTTGTAATATAGATTAAAGATTCTAAATTATCAAATTTTTAAGTAAAAGTATTATGAAAGCTAAGTAAATGTGATGTTTGTAAAAACTGAGGAATTTGGTTCACTTCCTTATAAGAATTGTATAGAATGAGCTATAAATGGCCTTCAGCAGCCTTAAGAACTTGCTTTTAACGAAGACACATGCGACAATGAGAGAGACAGATGAGCCAATACTTGTCACTGGCTTCTATGGTACTTCTACTTCGGAAGTGCACACGACCTTACTCCATGAAAGTTAAGGCCTTAAACTTGCCATGGATCTTCGTATATATAAGCTCTGCATAAAAGGAACCGAGTTCAAGGTGAAACAGATTCATTCCAATAACAGCTTATCCTCTTATTTACTCCTTTAAAATAACTCAAAATAACTTAATTAACTATTTTTTTAGATTACAAAATGCGCAATAAATTATAACATACATTTTTTTCAATCAAAATTTGATTTCTTCTTTAGTAATTTTAACAGTTTATAAATGATGTTCATGAGTTCTCGGTTTTCAAATTTCTCTATTTTTACGTCAAACATTGATTATGGAATCGCCTTTATTTTATGCCAGTTTGATATAAATTAATTTTGTACGTTACATTTTATCTAATTTTTGTATCATTGCTTTCATTCTCCTGAAATTTTCACTTGGATTTACATATTCGGATAAAATTTCGCCTCGGGAATTTGTGTGTATGATTTTCGACGCGCCAATTGGAATGAATTTCTAAAATTTTCATGCCAATCACATTTTCAAAAATAATTTATCTCGTGTAATGGAATTTCCAAGAAAATTTCATTGAAATGTTAAATACATCTGACACTCGAACTGACAGAAACAGTTTTTGAAATTTGACATTTGAAATTTGAAATACGAAATATTGATAAAATATGCATCATTAAAAGCTTGTAATTTCATGAAAACATGTTTAATGTTTATAGTAGAAAAGATCGACAATACATGGTTCATTAACGGAAAAGAAGAGAAAATTTATTGCACAGTTTCAGTTTTTTTCGACGGATACTGATTGACCTGTCTGAGCACGTTAAAGAGGTTTAGAAAAAAATTCCGAAGTACCTAATTATGGAGTCTGTCTTCACAAGAAAGCAAGGCCGTTTGATCTTAATGATCAGTCCCCTTTGAATGGAACTTTATACACCAATAAAAAAAGATTTATTTTTTCATTAGAGTACAGAAATATAAAATTTATACCACACTGAACAATTTTTTACGATTTGTCAAACAATGGAAAATCTTTTGGAATCCTGAAAAACAATCCATGATTTTATTATCGCAATTTACGAGTCAGAATTAAAACCAACATTTTTCTTTCTATGATATTGGCACACAGGAACCATTTTTCCCAGTCATAATTCTCATTGGAGGTATTCATTCTTTTAGTACGACATCCTCGTTCAATAAATGCCCTCATAAAACCCTGCAATACTTGAATAACGCAAGGTTCTTTTTATAGTCACGCAATTCGTCGATAAAGGTCAATCTTTTCATTTTTCTGTCTTAAAATCCATTATCACATGTGAATAAACAAAAAAAAAAAATACAATGGAAGATGAAATAAAGTTTTAATCATATTTAGAAAAAGGTGAATGGAATAATACATTCATAAAGCTTTTATTTAAACAGTTGTTGAAATTTTTTACATTATTGAATTAATACTTTTACAATTGTACTTAATATTACTTTTTTGACGGTTCTTTCAATAAGTATTCATGTAATAAAAAATGAAATAGAAAGACGAAATAATTTCGTAAAATTTCACGACGCATGAAGTTTTTGTTCTTGAATTCAAAAGGTTTACTTGAAACTTTGTCCTTTATTCTTCGAGGTGAAAAGACGTACGTTAATGATATTCCTCTTTCAGACTACTGGTATGATTATCCTCCAATTTACGCCTAACAAACGAAGCTTTAAAAGACTATTGAGCGAGCGTCTGATACTATAAGAAGCACGCGACTCTTGTTTCTCGTCTGTTATATAGAGGCTCCAATGGACCCTCTGCTTTAACTTTTGTGTCAATAAATAAACGGAGAGAACATGCCGTAATATTTCTGCACTTGGTGTATTCCATTTATGACGAAAAAATCGTAAAAGTGGAACAAAATGCGGTTACTGACAATTTTCAGGAAAATGATACAATAGAAGCGTTCGCTCTTGTTTAGCTTTTATACCTGCAAATGAAAATAACTAATAAAGTTTGCAATATTACATTACATTCTAAAATCTGATGTGTCGCTTTTAATATCCTTTTTTATTCAAAATATTGTAGCACAAAGGATACTGAAAAATGCATGAATCTATGGTAATACTATACAAATTTATCTGCAGTTAATTCTGAAATAATATTTTTTTTAAATGAAGAATAGAATTAAGGCTTGTAAATCTTAACTTCTGACAGACAAATGTTTTCAGTTCCGCGAATCCTTTATCTCAGTTCAATATGTTACATACGTTTTTGCTCACTCAGCTTCAGATTTTTTTGCACAAGAAGAAGATATTTACTTATTTAGATATATTTAAATAAGACATAAAAAAAGTTGTAAACTCACCTTGGTCTGTAGCTATGAAGCGAGCGACGTCTTCCTGCCTGTATCCCGCCACAGTTTTATTTTTTTTCGCGTTGAGATGGTGTTCAAAGACTTCTCAATTTGAATGAAAAGTGCACATTATCAATAAAGTTTCGTACTCTGTGCTCCACCACAAATCTAGCTCTTGAATATTTCATGAATCAGCGAAAATCTGAAATCCAAAAAAAGTTTTGTAAATATTTGGAGCCGAAGGAAGCAGAAAAAAACGAGAACAAATGTATATAGTATTGCAAGTTAATTTAAAAGCACTGTAAATTTGAGCATACAAAATGAGCCTTTAAAGAATCAGGTACCCCTTCAACCGAAGATTTTAAATACAGAAGAATGGTTTTGATAAAGCCTATGATATATAAAGCCTTTGACATTGAAAAGTCAGAGTTTTTCTAGATAATGCGAAAAGCTTTGAAGTGCACAAAGATAGAGCTATAAAGGAATATAATATCAATAACAGAATTACGCCTCAGAACTCGCAGATTAGAAACCAGTTTTAGTTCACTATTGTGCAGCTTATACGACCTCAATAATCTCAATTTCAACCCCAATGCGTGTAACTGGATTGAAAGGCGCTTTACAATCATGGCGCCAGTAAAATAAATAAAAAGCAAACTAGCGATCACGAAGTACCGTCTAGGTGAAACGATTTCTTCAGGATTTCTCGACCTCTCTCGATTATATCTATCGACGTATGGGTAGTACGTAGTACCCCATAAAACAGATCACTTGTGCTTCACAACGTAATCATTTAAAAAGAATATCTTCAATAAATCTAAAGGTATTCTTCTTACTCAAAATTGGCAATAACAGGTGCAACATATACATATATGGTATAAATACGTATATCAAAATATTCTCTTAACTGTTAACAAAAGTAAGCTGTTTGTAAAGAATTATCCACGTATGATATAATCTCGCACACTCATTTGCAAGAAAAACTTACGTCAGAAATAGTGGGAAGCCATTGACTGGCAATTAATTTACGACAGATCATTTATGAGTCATAAATATGATTTGAAATACTGACAACTGACAGTAATAATCGCCGTCGACGCTTTTACTAGAGACTAGAATCTCATTACCCGCAAATGGACCGATCTTGACGATCAAGATCTCGGTCGTTCAGAAGACAAGTTAAACTTGTATTCTGTACGCGTTACTGTAATTACGTAAGTCATTCGTCCTTTATATCAGGTTTTCATAAAAAGCAGTTTTACCTAAAACGCAGAAATTCCAGTGATTCCTGTCTTCAGCCGTGTTTTTATTTCAAATTTGCTCTTGAACATCTTCCAGAGCTTTTTAAAAAACATATCCAGTGTTTAAAATGAATTATTCGACAGTCAATTTTTGGATTCTAATGATCTTTTTCATACTCAATTAAACTTAAGAAAAATAACAATAAGTTTCCCAACGCAATACTTGAAACTGAAATTTATCCGTCATATGAAAACCCTTAATACAAGTTTATTTTCTTAAGAACATGTGGTAATTACCATGAGATGAAATTTAGTGTCGCCAACTTTACGTTCTCAATAATAAATATATTCAGAGAAAAATATTTATTTTACTGTGAATGTTAAGTTAGCGAAACTAAATTTGCTCTTAAGGTAAGTAACTTAATTGTTTATTTAAATTGGGTTAATGCAAAACCAATAAAATTTAATTAAATTTAATTACGCTACTTAACGCATTAGCGTAAAAATACCTATACAAGTATTTTATTCCTTTTTCCTGCAGAAATTTACAGTTATCTCATTAAATTTAATTATTAGGAAGTTGTACAAAACCTAATATTCCTCTTTCTTTCATCGAGTTTTGAAACTGAGAATAATTGGACAGGGGATTATAGTAACGACGACAAATAAAGATCGACTATTTGTATCTAATGAACTTAAAAAAGAAATTCTTTCCAATACGAGTATACATTATAAATTAATTAAAATAATAACTATTGACTGAAGTATCACAATAATTCAAAAATGCAACAAGTGCACGAAAAATACGACTTTAGGATTCGCTTAACAACTTCCCATCAGTAACGAAATTGAGATAAATCGACTTTTCCACTTAGTTATCATAAGTGGTCGAAAGGGTGAATTTACGTGATCATAAAAACACGGGCAGTGCCAAATTCACATTTTTCTGGAGAGAATTCACCAGTTAACTTAGCTCGTAAATTTGGCAGAAAATCAAATACCATCTAACACTATCCAGACAAAATTTTCCAGATTCAATTCTAACTTCTCTGGAACTTTATCACATTTATATAAATAGCTTTAAACTTTCTTAAAGCTACTTCAAACTCTCAAAGTTCCAGATTCGTATTTCACATTTCATCATTTCAAACAACTTTTTCGAAGGTTTTTCTTATAACGTTCATTTCAACTGAATCTGAATGTTGAAATGCACTTATTTGAAAGTTCAGGGATTCGTTGCAAATAACATTTCCGCTACACGAAGTGAATAATATGATTTTGGAATCGAACCGATTTTCGTATATTTTCAGTTTGGAATAACTTTGTGTTCTTGACGCTGTCAAACTCGCTGCTTTGAATTGCTAAATGCTTCCGGATTTATCTTGAAATAATATGTCAACTACAAATAACGATTATAAGCCACGACTTGTAAAGACAAAAGTGCTGTATCTAAACAACGTTATATAAGAATATCAAATTACAATCTGACATGTTTATGGATCAAATCTCGACTACAGTGATCCTTATCTTATCAGAAACTTGCCCTTCGACCAGATAAGAATGAATTTATCTGCATTTTTACTCTTACGTGAAATTTCCACTTGTCGATAAGAAAGTTTCGTGTTTAAATACTTTACTCTAATCCTTCGGTTTAGTCGTCCATGAATAATTCACATTTTATTTCACAATTCATAAATTTCCCCTTCGGTTTCGTTTTGCATAATCCGCAGGGGACTCTGTTGCTTTAGTGAAATTAAGTACAAGCATTCCCTGCTTGATTCATATTCACCCTATAGTGTCGCTTTTAAGCATACAATATGAAATTTATTTAAAAATATAAATCTCGAATAAATTATAACTGAAGAGAAATTTCAATTTGCAGTAATGTGCCATTTAAAAGACATTTCAAAGCTCCTTTAATTAAACATAAAAAGATAACAATAGTAAATGCATAATTTAAAATCTTGAAAAATAAAGCCAGATGTCTCTTTAAATGTTCTCGTTTCGAAGGTTAAATACGCGTGGAATTCGAGATCAGTTGGGTCGTTGAAAATCCTTTCCATAATCATACAACCCTCGGAAATCTAGTTGCCTCGTGTGAGGGTATAAGCTCAAACTCTCAAAGGAAGTTCGTCGACTTTCGTTGCAAAAGTCAAAATCAAATTTGCATAACGACGTGGAAAAGGATTCGTGTCTGCTATCCGATTTCCCAGCTTTAGTTTTGAAGCTTCAGAGACCCTCGTGTCTCATATTATTCCCACGAAGCTCCAAATAAATCCAACACCTTTGGTTCAAGATTCTCTAAATATATGTACACTGTACACCAAGGATGGCAATTAAATAGAGTAAATATATTCAAATTCATGTTTGTTATTTTGTGACTCATTAAACTTTAGTACTCCTTTGCTTGCGGGTATTTAGAGTTCACTTCATATTTGTATTCAGATAGAGAAATAGATTTATTATCTAATTGCAAAGTGGATGCTGTAAGTAATTGATATACGTATCTATAAGGTACGGTATAGAATTTAAATAGAAATTTTAATAATTTATCCATTACAAGATTCGAATTTAATTTAGACGAATAAATAACTACTCTTACTGTTAGCAAATGCTAATGTTCCCATTCTAATTTAAAAGCTCCTTCGCATCTTTGCTCAGCGAGCAGGAAAACGATCTTTGAAACATAAAAATAAAAGCAGAACTGGTGCTCTGGTTAGCCATCTTCGTACAAAAGAGAATTTTGTTACACATAGCAGTTTACGTCATAATTTCTTTTTCAATGTTAATTTTTTCAGAACACGAGTTTAATTCTCTTTATAATTATGCTCATTCCTCTTTCTTATTTTAAGGTTTTTAAAACCTTAATAATTAGATCAATTTGAAATTAAAGAGGTAATTTTATAATTTAAATTTGTATTACCAGATATGATAAACTACAGTGATGTCATTTTCACCATATTTAATTTGATTGCATTCCTTAACAATGTCATTAAATAATTTCATAAGAAGATTTATGTTGTTGTTTGCGTTATGATGTTAATCAAGTTTGAAATTTATGATGAATGAAACAAGATTTCGATCTGTTCGAACAGTAGGTTTTTGTCATTTGCAAGCGCCTTCGTCTTTACAAAGGCGCCAGTATTTTCATATTTCACAGTCAACATATCTTATGAAGACTTGGCGCTTCGATTATTTTTATGACGACTTACTGATTACAAAATCAAGCGCAATTTGACGCGTATTCAAGATATAAAGCATTAACCAGCTTTCTTGACCTTCGGAACAGTTTAGCGTCGTCTAACCTATTTACGTATTTACATGTAATTTTTTCAATTGACGTAAAAACAAGTAACAGTACGTCAATAAATGATTAGATTAATTAAAAGCGAACTTGCCTTACTGCATTAAATAGATCTAGATTTTCGCGAAATACAATTTACTTCGTTTAGTTAAAGTTTCGAAAATTAATTAATCTAGCTTGGGTAGTTGAAAAGTTAACTGATTATTATAAGATCAACTCTATAATTCTGTT
Organism: Synergus laeviventris; assembly: GCA_032275145.1. NCBI lineage: Eukaryota > Metazoa > Arthropoda > Insecta > Hymenoptera > Cynipidae > Synergus > Synergus laeviventris. The sequence continues at coordinate 7,203,165 of JAUESI010000010.1, forward strand.
TCGTGTAAAACCAACAATAAAGAGACTGATCAAGAGCGCAGGACAGCCGCACTAATCCAGCCGCTATTCCCTAAAGATATGAAAACTATCTAATTATATTATCAAAAGAGATTGCACTATGACGACAACATCTTGTATAATTTGAACCGTGTACCTCATCTAAAGCCACAAGCCTTGAGTTCGTCTTAAGATATATTACTATAAGAAGCCGCAGGGCGAGCCTCCCTTCCCGTTGTGAACCGCGTGTCATGACGGAAAATTCCTTATCGGCTTGGCCTTTATGAAAAAATCAAAGGCCGCCAATGAGTCGCCAGTGCACAGTGTACACAGACACAGAAACGAGTAGAGCAAAGCAGTCCAAAACCATTCAAGCTTTGCTCCATCTTTGGTATTACCTCTCTCTCTTTGGTAAAGGTGATGATAATCTGAGCTCAAAAGCTCAGAATTCCCTTTACGTTCACGCTCAGTGGATTAAGAGAATATTTTTTTTAATGTAATATGAAAAAATAAAGGATGAAAAAGATGTTAAAGAAAATACTGGAAATTGCACGGATTTAAAAGACTATTCGTTATAAAAATGTCAAAAACTCATTCCACCTCGATGGCAGTGGTATATTTTCCCATTTTCAGTTAAATTAAATATATATATATAGTTGATACTGTTGATACTATATTTCCAAATTCAATCCCATTTGTCACTGAACCCATCCATTTCAATACTTTTATAAAGCTGTTACTTTTACTAAAAAGATAGATGCTAAAAAATCTCTTTAATCTCTTTGCTCAATAACCTTCTGAATCCATCAAGGGGATTTAAGCTCCGAAGTTCTGCATTGAAGGACGAATATTTCGCAGATTATTATTATAATTAATTTAGTAGGAAGGATTAACATTAACCAGCCTCAAATTCATTATTTTATCATGTTTGACAAAATAAACAAAAGTACTGAAATAGTGTTTGCGGAAGAGAAAAGGAAATTGTATACATTTTTGGCGATTGTAAATTTGGTTTACATTTAGATTTCGAGGTGTGTTGTATGTTCTCACAAGATATTGCCGATAACTGTGAGTACCGAAAGCAATGTAGACAAGTTTTTTATATTTCCACAGAGCATTGATATTCACTCATCTACAAATTCATGTATTCCCTTCGAATTGTTCGAAACTTTATTGTTTGCATTTGAGTTTTTCCTTGTTTATTTCAAAACGGTCGAGTCGTAAGATGTTGAGTTCTAGGATCACCTATAAAGCCTTCCTCCTCATATGGAAAGAAGTAAACACGTATGTAGCTTTTTAATAATATCGATTTGCTTATATAAATTTTTTATTCTCGCCATCACACTTGATGTTTACGTACTCATTCACGTCACCAAGAATATAGAATGCTACGCAAAGAAAACGTTGACTCTCAATACTTCTGACAAGCGACGTATTTTTCGCAAATTCATTTTATTCGATTTACGTCATTGACAATTTGGTGTGCGTAAATAATTTGATAAAAAACGCCACAAGTGTCCTGTCAAGTGTAAGAATTTCGTTATCAGTCTTATGAATTACAATATATTCTTTGTGTTGCATTTTTAGCTGAAAACTCAGTTACGAAAAATTGATTTCCAAACTGTATTTTACAAGTATTTTGGAATATGTACAAGTACATTGTACAAGCAGGCAATCAAGCGCAAAAATAAATTCCACCTCGTTTAAAGAGCGATCAGAGAGAAGCCATAATTACAAATTTCTATTGTGAAGCCTCTACAAAGTTTTATACTCAGACTTATAAGGTTGAATTGAGAAACCTAAAAAGAAATGCTTTTGAAGTTCATCGACTGGAAAGTTTAATCGAGCAAAAGTCTTTGAAGAAATTTACGAGATTAAATAACTGAATCGCTTTGAAAAATTTAGTCAACGTCAACTACTCGACTATATTCGTTCAAATGGAATTTAATCGATGGCAGGCATAATCTGAAATTCAATTTGAAGTAAGAAGAAAAACTAGTTTTAGTAAGAAGGAATGATACGTAACACAGAATAACATAGAATATTCAATAAATTTTCCTCTTAACGCTGTACATAAATTAAAGTTTATTCTATATTCGTAATTTACTTTCCAGGGAAATTTTTAATTCTGCGAAGCGTTTTTATCAATGATGGGACATGAGGAGGTGGAGGAGGAGGTGGGATGGTTGTCAGAGCAGAAGCGATATATACGGTATGCCCGTCCGCAAACGATAGCAACATCAATTCACATTAAGGATAATACTCGTTCAACTTTATCACTGTAGATATTTAACCGCTCTTTTTTTTTCGCCTTCCCATTTTCCCTTATGGTTTCATTGTCGCGATCCAAGTATATCGCAGAGAGTGCAACTATGGGACGCCTTGTTCAATGTACTAAACATAATTATATTATCAACTCCCGTATAAGTGACTTTTCAAAGTATAGATATATTATGACACAAAAGGTCATCCAAGTTATATAATTAATAACATCATATTTATCACATTAAACCATTCTTTATTAATTTCTTCTTTCTTCACTTCTTGATCTTCGACATTTTTTAAAATACCAAAAAATTGCTCCTATAAAACCTTTTTAGCGATTTTGTATCCATGTAGAAATTGTGTCCTTGTAAAATAGATCCTACTCTGGCAATCTAGTTTGACTCAAATTGCTCTTCAAACTATTAAGCATTTGCAAACAAAGTATCAATATAATGATCGTAGAGTAATTTAATTTAATTATTTCCTGTCTCTTTTCATTACTTCCAAATCAAATATATCATTTTTGAACGACTGTAGGATAATTTGAGATATGAATAATTGAATATGGTTTATGGATAATGATGTCACATCAAGGTAGCAACCGGCCGAAATACAAACAGGTGCATTAAGTTTAAAGGAGACCTCACGGGTTGAAGTTGAATTATACAGAAAAACACACGAACATGCGTATTACCTACATTGTAAATATTGCAAAGATTCGCAGCACGTGTGCCTTTAGTGACACTAACGCACGACCGAATATGCATTCATATTTCATATGTCCATACATGATACACGAATATTCCTCCATTCGTGCGAGAGAATACGCGAACGTTCGTAGGCATTCTCGTACGCGTATAGGCGTAATTATGTATGAATGTGCAAAATTGTTGTCGCCACATCCTGTCCGAGGTCTTGCATTTTTCATTTCGTATGCTTAGCCACGCACGTGAGTAGCTACGCATGGGTGAATTTACATTTATGTACAATTAAAAGAAATAGACATCACGGAAAAAGATGTGTAAATGGACTAATTTGTCATTTTATTTCATCCAGAAAAATAATGCATGTGCAAAAGAACTTTGGAAAAATTGAAAATGAAAGAGTTTAATTACTCATATTTTTAATAACATACTTTTCCTAATGAATAAATTGATTTCAGTCATGCTTTGAAATTTGCATAAGTGAGTCTTGAGTGGTTGTACACCTGTGAGTTGTTGTGCGTCAGTTGCAAGGATGATCAATAACTCCCACTACCACTCAAACTATCAGTAAGAAAGATCTCAAGTTGCTTTCCTCTCTTGAACTTCCCTCCCTCCTACTAACCAACCCCCAACTGTGTTTATAAAGTGCAATAAAATGCAAAAAAGACGAGAGAAAAGCAATGTGGGTTGTACGAAGGCATTCACTTCCACGCAGGGAAAACCACAAACAAAATAAGTCTTCCTCCTTATGTATCTTTAGAATGAAAAAGCACGTTTGATCAAAGAGTACGATCGAACGCTCATTTCCTGTTTGAAACGGGAAAAGAGACAGCTTTGTGAACATACTGTGATGAACGAAAACATATTCTCTTCTCTCGTCAATTTCTAAATTATTTCATGCTTTGTAATTATTATTCTCATTGTGTTTCATTTGGGCTATCTATTTTATCTTTATTTTACTTCCTTTTGATTGCCCATATTATTCTTCCTTTATTCTACACTTATTTATACCACCTTTAATTAAACCTTGTCTTTATTTTAAATGTCTTTTTCATCCTCCCCCATTCGCTTTTCTAAAAATACGTATTTTTTTAAATTTCCCTTCTATAAATAAATCCTAGTGACTCGAAGCTTCCTTGATCATGTTTTCAAAATTGTCCCTTATCTTTGCAGAGCATTACTCAGATTCCCTACTCTTAATTTTTTCACCCCTCAACGTTTCAACGCCCTTTTTCTAATCTTACCTTCAATCTTTGACTGCCTTTATAGTCACTCGACTTACTTGCTCCTTTAGGTCACATTATCTGCAAATTGCCTTTTTCGACGCCCATCATACCTATAAGTGGTTTCCTATCAACCATAAAATCATTCCCATGATTTTATTTAGAGAATAAATCTTAATCATTAATTCTAGAGAAAGTTTCTCATAGTTTATGATCGACGTCTGGCCTCTTGTACTCTTTGATATAATCTTTTGCTAGTTCGCGAAAAAAATCAGAATGGTGTAATGACACATGAATTGATCATTTGCACTCAGGCTTAATTGATGAAAATTGCCGTTAGAAGATGGTTTCTTTTACTCAGAAGCTGTTCGTTTAGCTTCTGCTTTTATCTTAGTCATTATGATTAAATGAAGGTTGTGTAAGTAAAAGGAAAAGTTTTTTTTTACACTAAGGTGTGTTTCCAAATAGTGAACTTAAGACTTAACAAAATATACGTTTTTTTAAATTAAATTTTAGACTGTGAAATATAAAACTCGAAAAGATGTTTTTTCCTATTTTTCAGGCTAAATTAGCAATTAATAAAATCACAATTAACTGTATGCTTTTAGTGAATTTTCACAAACAAGAAGAGTAAACAAAGAGGAGAAAGAGAGTAGAAGAGTCGACGCCAATAGCAGTCGTAAATTTCACGATCATTCGCCGTTTTTATGGTCAGCCCTCATATAAATGACGCCCTAATGTGGATCTAAGCCAGATTATGCGAATTAGTCTGATAGTTTCGGAGTTTGAAAGCTATAACCTCTGACGCATACACTCCCTAAAAGTCAACGGAATTAAAATTAATTATACCTCAACTTCATTTTAATGTACACGTGTGTTAGTTTATTTTACAATAGCGTAGTACTGCACACATTCCTATCTCTAAATATTTAATGTATAAAGTAAGGCAAAGTGGAATAAGCTCAAAACAATGATATTGAATTTCTGGGGAAAATATCCCTCAAAGGTGTGAGTATATGCAAAACATTTTATGGACGTACAAATTATTAATTCCAAATATTTCAGACATTCAGTTTAAAATATTTTTAAAAATATAATAAACTTCAGGTTTTTATGTGATAACTGCGAAATAATGAGATTATTAGTACAGTAGGCATTATATAAGAAAGGAAGATAAGAGGAAAAAAAGATCATTATCAAACACGTGTATAATTTATATGTATATAATTTAATTACACTTATTAAACTTTCATTATATATATATTTTGACTTCAAACATAAATGATAGATTAAGTTCTCTCACTAAAGAAAAATTACATCTCTTATAAATTGCATCTCTTATAAATTACATCTCTTACAAATTACAGTAGTAAAACTGATAAGAGTTTGTTTTAAGCTTGAGATCAAGCTTTAAGGAGAACCACGTGTTTTAACCATCCGAGCACCGGAAAACTGTGATAACTAGTTTCCGCCTACTCGTTTGTTATCAACCTAGCATCCGGAAAATTGTGGGAGAACATTACATAAATTTCAAGATTAGAAATCTAAGACTCTAGGAAATAAGATCAACATACATTTTTATGATATATTTGCACGATATTAAAACAAATCTGAATAATATATTAGAGAAATTCAGTGAGAAAGTTGGAATGCTATACAAAAATTTAGCTACATACTTGAATTTGACCCATTTTCCAATTTCCGAGAGCAATTATGTTAAGCTTGTAAACTCTAATCGCATGAAATTGCTAACGCGTTGCTGATGCAAGTACCTGCCATTAGTGCCTTATACACAGTGTCATATTACAAGAAACTGAATCAGGAAGTTTTGTGGTGGAAACTTTTTCGTCATGAAAACTCTCTACTTATCAACTTTAAGGAAGTTTTGTTTTCATAAACTTCAAACTATAGTAAATTAAAACTTCTAACTTATTTTACTCAATATTTGTTCATTCATCCAAAAATTGAATAATTAAATATAAAAAGGTTTTATTTTATTTTAATAATAATTAAGATATTTTTACTGAAAGTTGTTGTTTTCCTCCATTCTCCATTTCCGTAGCAATCAAGATGAAAAGCACGAAGCAGAAGGGACCGAGTTCAAATTTATCACTAAATCTCGCCTCAGCAGTTCGATATATTCAAGCCATTTAAATCAAACGTTGCATTCTTGGTTTGGATACGTAAGCCTTCGATATACGATCCACACTGTGGCGTCTTCGTTCGCGATTGCCAATTGGTCTCTCCTCTCTATCGAGAAAGAGAGGCTGATAACATGAAAGAGAATGAAAAAGAAAGAAAGAGAAGCCTGGCGCAACCAGACTTGTGCACACGGCTTGGTCCATGTTTGGTCATAACAAGCTACTACTCTGCGGTTTGTTTTGTAAACGCACGGTAAGTCATCAGGGGCGCCACTACTCGTTGTATCCCAAAGAACACACCATATTATTTCATACTATATCCACGCAAGATGTACAGAAAGAAAAATCTTGAATTAAGAAAATCGGTCGTGTGTTGGTGCAAAATAAAGCAGTGTAAATAATGGCTTAATATCAGCCTAAATTATCATCCAACTCAGATAGTGGCATAATTTCATCCCACAATTTATTATAAATTTATTACTGACTATAAGGTAATTCCGCGACTTAATTTCAGCTATATGCACTCTCAGTCTATACATTGTCTTGAAGTAAAATTCTTTTTTCACTCTCTAGACTCAATAGAGACATTGAGTATGATATTTTCAAGCGAGATACACGTTACATCGTTTCTTCCAGGTATTATATAGTATAATGTGTAGCAGAATCAGTGTCGGAACGAATGTTCGTTGTATCCATATCGCATGATAGTAAACAAGGTGGATACTGTGGTCAGTCTAAGTATGTATGTGTCAACTTGAAGCAATGTTATCTTTAAGACATATGTATTATTATCTCTTCTTTGGATTGACTCACAAAGTCTGGCGACGGAAAAGCGTCATAAATACTGCGATTAAAAATCAATTCGAGAGAAACAACGAGAATCCCTTAACGTTGTCCGGAACCAATAATAGCATTGTTTCAGTTTTGACGGATCAACGGGAAACCGCAATTCACATACATTCTCGTCATATATGGTATGCACCTCTCGATGTAATAACTGCAGACAGAACCGAAGCTGAAATTGACGAACAGTATACAACTGCAAAGTGCTTTTTAAATTTCAATGAACTCGGCCTTTAAAATTGTCTGTTATCATAAATTCAGTCCAAAATTTCACTGACTGAAAATATTTAATATTATTTCTTTGACACAAATTGTATTATGTAAAAAGGAACTTTTTAATTTGTAATCTAAAATGCGAACTACATGTTCTTCTTTGAAGGCCACTCAGCAGTGTAACTGCAGTTATTCACTCAATAAGCAAGAATATAAATGAACAACATAAGTGAAGAAAATGTAAATTAATAAAGTAAATAAACAAGCAAATTAATTTGAATTGTTTGAAATACTTCTCGCGATAAAGAATATGGGGCAGGGAGGTTGTGGGAGAGAGTAGGGATAGAAGGTCGTCGCGTGATGCTGGATGAGGACGAGTGCTGAGTGTGGAATGTGTAGAATGCAACTGACGCACCTGCTTTGAGACTTCAAACTAAGACGAGTTGGACCGGGCTTGCAGATAGCAAACATCGAAGGGAATAACACATGTACAATGTACATGTGCATTCAAGAAAGGAGAGGGAGAAAACTTGTCGGAATCCAAGGGAGAAGGGGTCAGAAAATAAGTCTGGATCAGGAAAAGCATGAGGAATTGAACAACTAAATATTTACATATGAACATATTGGATAAAATAAGACTGAATCTATGCTATGTTGAAAAAAAGGTAGAAAAGAATAGAAAATTTGTAGTCCAAAAAGGTGAAATTCGATGAAAATAGATTATAGTCTCTCTTTCTTTCTCTCTTTCTTGTTTCCAATATAAAGGCTAATCTACGATAATTATAAACCCAAGCACGATCATGATTTCCCTCTAGGGTAATTAATTCAACATGCAAGGAATGCAGCATTGATTGAACAACCTTGCGTGACCTTCAGTGAAGAAAGGAATAAAGAAAAATAATTTCACATTGCGCATGTCGTAACTATGTAGTATGATTGTCAGACATAAATCTATCTGAATATTAATAACGCCTCAAATTTTTTATTTAATGTTAAAAAACCGTCTATAAGATTCTAAAAATGCATTCACCACTTTAATAACTAAGTTGTTCATTTATTAGTCCGCAAAAAATA
>JAUESI010000010.1:7211724-7241150 GCA_032275145.1 Synergus laeviventris
AAAATAACTAGCGTAATTATAAATATTTTGAAAAGAGTAGACTCAGGTGGCTGACATAAAGAGAATATTCCGTTACATCAGCCAGAGATCGTTATCGCGGTCGGTACACTCGATATACCCCAGATATAAGTTTTGATGTAGATATCATCATTTCGTTTCGAATGATTATGGTGATGCTGGTCGTTAGACGCGACAGAAAAAATTAAATTACACCTATTTACGATTTTTTATCATCAACGGTTAATCTCACTGATAAAGAGCCACACAAACTTTCAGTAGATAAGTGCCACACCTCTTCCGAGTCCTTGTTTACATCCCTTATGGCTTATCAAAACAGTTCAGAGACAGTGGAGTCGAAATGAATTTTAGTCAATGTAAAAATTCGTTTTTACTGCCTAGAGTAATAAACGAGCAAAAATTAGATAAAAAAACTACTAGTAGGTATTCTAATTAGGTGTCGAATGGAAATTTAAAGGTAAGAAGTACTTCAGGTATGATCATCGTTATAAAACGCGAAGTTGCGCTCGTAAGCCGATTGCTAATGATTTTCGTAAAAAAACCAGCTTCTGAATACCTGGACTGAAAGATCGGAAATAACCTGTTAGGAATGTATATGTTTATTGAAAGCAGAGCAAAAAAAAACGTCTGAGTCAAGTGAACATGCTTCCCTTGTCTGGAACGTATACTCTAAACTGGAATGGAATGGTAGTGGAAAAGCAGACTTCAGCATTCCTTCTGACACTAATATAAATATTCACACCCTTCTTCTTCTCTTAAATAATAATGGACTTCAGTTCCACTATGAAAATAATGAATCCCACTTTCAACCTATAGTACAGCGACTTGTTTAAAGATGCAACCTAAAGATGATCAAGCACTATAACTGACATTTTTTATTCGATTATTTTACTTTACTTAATTAACAGTTATTAACTAATTAGTGAAGTGAATTAGTAAACAAATTGGTACTACATATTACACTGGTAACTTCTTACTAATTCAGATTAAGAGAGTAAGGTAGGACTGAAATCAAGTTAATCGTTTGATCTTAGATTGATGTTTACATTTTTAAAGAATACTCTCGGATGGCACAACTACCTGCGTATGCAAATGATAATGTATGAATATGCAATATGACAATATGCGTAATACGATAATATATACGTACTAGTCGAGGTCTACAAGAAATAATTATGATGACATATTTAAAAAATGCTTGGAAATTTCAACAACCTGCTAGGTTTATAATTATTATCAAGTCTCGTGGTGGATCTGCAAATGACTAGTAATTAGTAAATTACCAGAAGGCATAAGTGAAGCTTACATGAGTCAAATATGAGTTCTGCTTTTAGTTTTAGATGCCTCAGGGAAGTAGTTGGCAGGTCAATATAAGCGGTTCTAAAAGGTAGAGAGCTTTCCACTCGTTTTACTTGATCTTACTCATTCTTTCGGGACTGACAGGAAAAGCAGCTTTGGAGAAGGAAAAGAAGTCAGGTAATCCCACTATTCCCTCGTGTCCTCTTTTATCATTTATCTCAAGGAGGGTTATGCTCACAAATGTAACCTGGAAATTTCCAGTGTAGTTTCTAGTTTTATAAAATTGATGTGTCCACTTTTTATGTAAGTTCAGCATATGCAGGCAGAGAAAATGTAAAATACAATAAAAACTTCACATCCACAAAGTAATAACCTCATGACTAATAGTTTTTCACAGGTATTATCAATTAATGACTAAATAATTATTGATAATGAGGTGCTTTCGTAGCTCGTATTTGAACCATTAGCATAATAATTAGTTATTTATAGGACTTATTAATCATGTAGTTACTTTTAATGGATTTTTTAGGAAATATTTAAGATGAAAGATCATTTCAGATTCTGGCAATCATGATTAAGTATGTACCAATTGGTGTCACTGTCTGTGAAAAGGAGTTTGCTTCCTCAGGTGCGATTAAAAAGTGATGGCTCATCTGAGAACGTTAATTAATACCCCACGATAATCAGCAAGGCGAAACACTGCAGTCAAAGACATCTGAAGACAATAAACTCGGCGTGTCTCGGCCAGACGCCTTTTGGAATCCGACCAGATCTCCTTGCCCAGCTCCTTGCTCGCTAACTTGCTTGTCTCGACTCTACGTAACGGTTGTTGCATCGATTAGTGACGCTGAATTTCGCTGCCTGTATTATAAATTATTTCAATCCACTCCTGATCACAGTATGCGCTCCCGGTTTTCACTTGAAATGTTCCGGGTTTCGTAAAAATTATATAAATGTGCATTGAGTGCAAAAAAGACGATGTGAAATGTTGCAAGACGATGTAAAACCTGCTTTTTGTAATAAAGTTTTACTATAATAAATATCAGTTGGTTAACTGTTATTTACATGGAAAAACTTCTTGGTGAACTTTTTTTAGGACCCGCACCCAATCTGGTCCCTCTAAACAACACCCACACATTACCCGAAACTATTCTTGAAAGGGATGTGTGGGATGCATGGAAAGTGGACTCTTTTCTACAAATAATATTCAAATTACCATTTGTGGAAATTTTCCACTTGAATTTTTTGCAATTGCGATCAACTTTTTATATTACTTTTTCTTAATGTTCTCCTTTTCCTTTTTCAAAAGACCTACAGAAAGAGACGATGAAAACTAAAGCTCTAAATGGATCAGAAAATGTCCTCCTAAGCGGCTCACATTTCGAAGGAAAAAATAAAAGACTCTACACATTGGAGAAGACGCTAAGGAAGGTGAATCTTTTTGTAGAAATCTCATTGTTTCAGAACAATGTAGTAGAACAATCTCGAGATTGATCCATTGTGAAATAACTCTGTATGTGTTTTTATTTTTAGCAAGATATTCGATAAATGAATTTCTCCGATTTATCTTTTTTTCAATTACAAATGAAAAAGATACGTTCAGATGAAATTGGTAAACGAATATATCGGGTCCATTTCGGTTCATCGTTGTCTGTATTTTCCACAAATTTTGAACGTTCAAAAATGAAATAGTTTTTCCCAAACCTCGTGTTCAGCCTTATGTTTCTTATCACTTACGAAAAATGTGTCAATATTCATAAATTCAAATTCCAGCATGTAGAATAATAAGATTATTTCAGAAAGAACACCTGTTTTTCTTATAAAAAAAACCAGAATGTTTTTTTTTCTGCGTAAGATTGATCTGAAAATAATTAAGAGATCAATTACATATGAAGCAGTAGATGTGTTTTATAATTTTTCAGATGTCTTATATCTCCCCTTCGGACCATAATCATGACCTTTTTTAACAACAACAAATTACCATTATTTTTATTGATTTTTTTTGAAATTGTGAAGTTTATTGTAAACTTCTAATAATACTTACAATATTTCAAAATGCGGAGATAGGTTCCCTCGAATTGACGATATTGCATTTATTGTACCTTATCATGCAAAGACTTTTAATTATTCAGCGATCACAGATAAGAACACGAGAGAGCAGAATTCTCAAATGATGAAGAAATCGTCATTCACCACGATTCACCGCCCTTATCGACCAGTTTCACCGCAGTATATTCTACGGCATGTTTCCTTCATTTATGACTAGAGATTTTGATTGACGTCGGCTACAGCTTTGAATTTATTTTCTTAAACAATTTTCTCTTGTCTGCTCATATGATAATGAGCAAACTGAATAAGAAAATGGTCATATCAATTCGTCGAATAATTTAAAACTCGCCACAATTAGTCCGGCTGTTTTAAATACTAAAGAGGTGAAGTTTATAAATATTTAGTGTAAATATTTCAAGTTATTCGGAAAAACATAGAGTAGGAACTAAATCGTGGCATATATTGGTAACCAAGTTTGGACACTATCCAAATCTTCCCGTTTATCTTATTTTTCCTTAAGGTAATAACTATCATGCATAATATTGACCTTTGATTTATTGGCATGCGATCCAAACTATCTACTCTGTGCCTAATTAAACTTTAAAGCAGAAGGTCGGCTCTCTAGTGGAAATACTGTCTGTAATGAGACGGTATTATTGATATTAACAGAATTAGGCGTCCACCTGTGACGGCAATGTTATCGTCATGCATTGTAGGTACACACATATTGTATATAGTATGCTTTGTGTGATGGAAATAAAAATACGAGGAACTAACTTTGTTACTAAATAGATAATTATTAACTGCGTAATTGTCATCAATATATGGTAAATACTCTTAATTAAAACTTTTTTTATGAACTTTACAAAAGTCAAACACTGAAATTCATTTTTTAATGCAATGTGGGAACGACGAACATTCTAATTACAATACTTTGTATTCTCTGTCACTTTTATTACTTTTTTAACAAACAGCTTATAAAAGAGATTTCGTACTTCAAAGAATGGCTTAGTAAATATTGATCATAATTATGAATCCTGGAGAAAAGCATTTTATTCATCTGGAGAGCGCAGCTAAAACGAAAACTATGAGTACTAAAATTGATCAGAAAGTAATCAATTGAAAAATTCGAAATAGTTATTTTAAAGCAATTTTTAAATTAAAATCAGTCAAGTTAAAATAAATTATTTTCTCCGTATATTCACTTTCAGAATTAAATTTTCAATGAACGTATTTTCGGTAATAATCTCTCGGTAACTAAAATTGGATTTTCACACTTGTTTGTTTTTCTATTTTACAGCTTAAGTAAAATATATATCATTCATTTGTTAAATTTTAATAAATATTTCAATGTTAGCTGCCAAATTGTATAATTCCTTTACCATCTTTATCTATGCAATGGAGTTGGCCTGATTTTCAATGTTTACATTTTCTTATTGCGCAATCTCATTTCCTTCGCATATTTACCGAAAGATGAAGTTTGAATAAATTACGTGCAACCTCCTCTGAAATTCGTTTACATATCCTTGTCTCGGCACATGAAATATTATCATCATCTTTATACGTAACTAACAAAACATCACAATTCACTGACGAGCAAACGCGCGGCTTCTGACTCTTCATTTTTCATTACAAATTTGATCAAGTACAAATTATTGGCTGTTATGAGACTCTTGATTGAAAACAAGTTAAATGATAGCTGAATCAATCAATAATAAAATTGTCGTGTTTCAGTTAGTTGCTTTATCTAATTTATTTTTCGACCTATTTCAAGTAAAAAGATCTAATTAATTTGATTAAACCGGAAAAAGACCGAGAACTAATGTCGCTATGTTCTATGTCGATCGTGAAATATGCGCCTGTGTACAATACGACAATGCGAAGAATTACATAGAATATGAACATAGTGGGACCTCGTTATAAAACCGCATTCATTTACATTGTGGTCTCGGGTACAATATATGCGGATGCGGCTTGAATTAATCCCGCTCGCGACTTTGCCATCAAAATCGATGTGCTCTACGCTTCCGATTGGTCTACATATGTTAATTCAATTTAAGTATCTGCTTCAGTATCTTATAGTCCCAGGTGGTATTACAAATAAAAAAAGATGGTGCAAACAATCGTAAATTTCGTCTTTGCTGAAAGAATTTTGTTTGCATTATTCATTAATCCGATATCAATTTGTTAAAATCAAAACATATTACTCGATTCTAAGGTCAATTGATGCAGACAATTAAAAAAGGGAAGTAATTAGACCGAACGTAAATAGTGAGTAATCAACAATTAATCTGTATTGAACCAGTTAGAGACAATTGAGCGGGAAAATTGCACTTGCTCGAACGTTGGCAAAATCATGACAGCCATTAACGTAGGTGTAACATATTGTTGTTTGCAATTTGCTTCTCTCTGACAGAGCGTCTAATAAATCGCGCATTGCTAGTGAAACATTCCCTAGTGCGGAAAATTATCGGCTCCAGCTGTATGTTAGGAAACACAAACTCTATTAGTCTAGATTTTCAAGTTTACGCCAACCATAATCTAAGTTATTAATTGAATACGGAATTTGGAAATAATTCTGAAAAGTATTTCACCAACGTTAAAGCATTACGTTTCAGAGCATCTATAATCAATTCAAATCAGCAATAGTATACGTAGATTATATTTCACGTCCTCACTCTCATTTTTCAAATAAAACCAAATCAAAATAAGCTATAGAGGATGGAAGGATTACTGAAAATAAATTATCTTTTTTCGTAGAAAAATGATAAAGCGTCTCCCGACTTCAGCTGCTGTTGCTAGAAAAGTAGAAATATTATGTATATGGTGCTACGAAGTTCAATTTTCCGTCTATGATTTTAATACTCAATATTTTATATTAAATATGAAATCTATCAACATATTCCCAATATCAATTTTCAATTTCTAGCTAATTAAATCACATTTCATACATGTAAGAGTTTTCATGAAATTTAAAACATTCCCTCCTGAGAGGAATTCAAATCTAAAACAATATCTTCTTAAACGTGAGTGACCTATTTCTAAGATAGAATGGAGCCAGGGGAATGTTAGGACGGAATTCCTGGAGTTCTTAGGGGATAATAAATATATGTAGGCGTCCAAAGATTTTCTCTGACGTCGGCAATGCACTCTCAAACGTTATATCTACGGGTCGTTGATATCACGCCTCATGTTTTCTCAGATAAAGGTATTATATATGTATACTCGTATGTTTCAAGCATTGAGCTCCGTCTATAATTATTGACAGATGCGCCTGGTATGTTCCTAGCCCGGATTCCAGTTTTACAAAAGAAAAGAACGCTGACTGGAACATCGGAAAAATGAAGCTGATTCTCTCAGCCGGGAAATATCTGGTACATGAAATCTGTTATACTTGCCTATTTAAATCGCTCCTTTTCTTTTCCTGCGAAATTTAATTATATTTCATTTTACATATCCAATGTGCCGGTAAATGAAGTGTTCTGAATATTTTTATATTTATATAAATATGTTGCACGTCGTACTGGATAACCGACAAAAGTGGATTGTACCGTTTAACATCTTAGATATAAAACCATACAATCTGGATGTTAATTTTTTAAATCCTGGATTATAAAACCTAGAATTTAGATTAGGCTTAATATTTATGGATCGCAAATTAAATGAAACAAACATTTCGTAATGAAGTTTTGTGGCGTTTCAATTAAATAATTAATGTTCAACAATCTAAAACCATTTAAACTTTGCACGATCTTTCCAAGATAAACTCTATTTCAGAAAAGAATCTAGCTGAAAAAAGTTTAAAACCCAGTAACTGTCACGCGATATAGCCGTTAGTGACGTATATTTTTGTGAGGTACTTTAGGCTTACTTCGCGAATAAAAAAAAACTGTTGGCAGTTTCATACGTATTTTCATCCTTTAATACATTAACTTTTAACGGGGCCTTCTATAGCAACTATGAAAGCTCCTACTGACCTGGACTCGTCAATAGACGCTATAGTAGTAATGCAAACGCATACTGCAAACTGACACGCAGGCTTCGCCATGTCGGAAAAAAAATAAACAACTTATCTTGCAAAAGAAACTGCAAACATTAAATAGTACGTACACTGCGAAAGGTTATTTTTCTATGATAAATTGAACCGCTGGCGAAAAAAAGGGGATACGCCTGGTTCAGCCTGGGAAGTATTGTCCTGAGTGTCAATTTTAATAATCATTCGAATTTTTATTTTAATAACTGATATTTGTAGAGATTTCAAGGCGCGCCTTTTTCCCTCTTGCAAAAATTTGTAGATTTGTAGTTTTTGAAATAATTGGTAATAAATGGATTTTTTTAAAACAAAAAATTACAATCTTTAATTTAGTCAATTTTCAGAATTTTTTGATTTTAGTAAATTTTTAATATTAACACGCAGGACAATACTTCCCAGGCTGAATCCAGGTGTACTCCCTTTTGATCGAAAGCTTTGAGCTCTCCAGGAAAACGAATCATGACATTTTGGCATGTTAATCATTATTTCAGTTGTAGGTTATAGTTTTTTATTGAAAGAGAAGTTGAATTACGATTTAGAGGAAACTCTTTGACAACACAAATTTATCAAAAAATCAGAAATAAGAAATAAAACAGAAGAATTGTTTTATAATGCATGACGTTTTTCACATGTTTTTCTAACATAAATTCAATTAGTCGTGAGATCATGAATTATTTATTAGAAAATCAAGTGCGTTTTCTTGTTACAAAATAACTGTGACAGGTCAACTCCATTTCTAGAAACACTTAATGCTATTTAGTACCGTGTAAAGGCCGGAAGAAGCATTTCCTCACTTCAACATTTTATCCACTTAACTATTGTTTATCTCGAAATTCCCAGGACAACATAGAAAATACATTATAAAAATGTGTATTTTTCTGATTTATCCATTTTTAAGGTAAAGAAAAACATCCTTTGCTTTACGTTTTTCCATGTAAATAAGAGCTATTTGAAATAAAAAACAAAAATGCACGTGTCAATGCGTTTCCTCGTATTTATTTGAATAGAAGCGAGCGGTGAAAACGCATGATTTTACGTAACGCACGGATACGCATATATGTATAAGATGTCAGGTTAGGTCATGTTCAACGCTAAGTCGACTAACAAATACGCAGCCTTCAAGAATTTCCGGTATTTCTGATTCTTTTCTTGCCTTTCCTGAAATTCTTCTCTGAATATTTTGGTTGACTAATGATTCGCAGAAAAATTGTATTTTCCACGAGATAATACAAAAAGTAAAGTTATCAGTCATTTTCGTTTTTCAATCAAAATTCTCTTTAAAAAGATAAAAAAATTGCAGTTTTATCGATTGTTTATCTGGCTCTGAATTCACAGACGGAATAGAATGCGTGACGAAAACTTTAAATGTAAAAAGTTATGTGATTGATGATGACAGTGTTTCAGTAAAGGCATATGTTATCCTAAAAGGAAGAAATATTCATTAATCACCAGTTTCTGGCATTTCAAATCAGTTTATTAACCGCTAATGATGCAAATAATGGTTATTTGTTTACGTGATCAATATTAAGTTTTAAATATATAGGATCTAAAATAGGGGATAGACATATTCTACTAACCCAGATATTAACATATGTATACAATGCTTGTGATGCTCTTTATAAAGTTTCCTTGGGGTGTATATTACCTAATGGTTGATTTACCTAAACTTTAGAATGATCTTAAATATTTTTCAAGAATCCGACGTCAGCAACGTGACCTTAAGGTATTTACAAAAAACATTATTTTGATAAGTTTCTTATAAGTAGGTATTTCTTGAAACTGTGCACTAATCGCATCATTTTGTTTGTAGTTTCAATTTCAGTAAATCTCGATTATCATTGAACTTCCACAATCATTTCAACTGCAAAAAGTGTATGCATAATACAGTATTTTTGATAAGTTCTTCAGACAATGTCCAATAATACTGACAATTTTAATTTGTTATATTTTTCCAGTTTTATTCTTTTCCAACTTCTGTTAATACTTTCTCTCACTGAAATTAATCACATAAAACTATTTAGAATTATAATGAACTCAATAATAATTTTTCCAGCCTTTTAGATAAAAATATTACGTTTTGGTTTTCTGGAATTTTGGTGACTGGAGTTTTGCTGTTGACTTCTACTTTTAGATAGCTTCAGATTTATGACAGTGAAACAATCTTTGTTCTTTAGTTTGAATGCCTACAAGTTTAAATATATCTTAATTATAACTGAATTAAATATATAAATAATTTCAGCTGCTTAACTTCACTCCATCTTTACTTCGCAATCGGAAGAATTATTTACTAATGCATCGCGTCATTAAACTACAACCTTTTGACTGATAAATAATATTGTTTTCGTCATCTAGATGTGATCACAACTAAGTAGTTGAAGAGCATCACGTGGTGATCATCATCTTATTCTGTAGTATGACCTTTTTGACGTAGAAAGATTTATGAACCTCGATAATACAATGAGCAAAAATTCTTATAGACGCCTGTCTTACACTAAACTAGGCTGAGCGCTCACAAGCGTCATTCAATTATATGATTTAAAATTATTGATGTGCTACTTTTTGTTCATTTGCATTCATTTTTAAATCTTCCAATGTTATCTATTGTCTTATCGCAAGAGAACTCCGCGATTCTACGAAGAAATATGGACTCGAGCTAGATCTGATGATTAAAAAAGTAATCAATAATGACACTCACCATGGAGTCGATCCGAAGACTCGATCCCGCGAAAAAAGTGTCACTCTCTTTCCGCGGCTTATCAAAATACAACACTCACGAAAACTTCTACTAAAGGTTAGATAGTATGTAGAATCGATTCTTTGTTTTTCTCAGCAGAAACTCGTTATCGCTATCACTCGCGGTGATTAGGCGTCCTTTTCCATCCAAGCGGAAAAGAAGTTAGAGTAGGCCAGATTGAGCGATATGAGGGAAACGAGGAGGGGCTATTAAAAAAAAGTAACCGAGAAATGGATAAGAAACACTACGCAAGTTTCTTTCCTAACACACCACGACGAAGAGACTCAGCAGTATCAGGACGATGACCGAACTGTCAATACAGAACACGCACTTCCACGACTTCGAAAACTTGCAACCAGACACGCACGATTGTTCGCGAACTCCTTACTCACACACGATTTGTTCCTCTCATTAAGTTTCCTCTCTTATTAACAGTTTCACACCCGAAAATCGATCACTTTCCCCTTCAAACGTATACTTTCGATTTCTAATTTCTAATCCAATTTTCCATGATGATCGATCTCTAGATTTGGTCCATTTATCAGCCGGCAACCTCACATGACACTCTACAAGTGACCGCTGACCGGGAATCGATTGTCAGGGATCTATTTGGAAACGAACGTGATATTGGAAATCGCAAATGGAGATAGATCGCTCTTCAGATTGGATTTTTGATATCCGTAGCTCCTCAATGTTCCTGCTCAGTATCCGATCGAGCAGGCACTGACCCCAGGAAAGTGAGACGAGGATCCACGAGTCCACACGAGACCGACACCGTCGAGGCACGAAAGTGCGATCTGAGGAGAAAAAGAGCGAATAGTCGGTGACGAAGAGGTGGCAACACTCGTCCTTGCAAGCAAGGCTCGGAAAACTTGTTTCTCGCGATATGTGACACGCACTATCATCGGCGGCGCGATTCGAACCCGACGACACTTTTGTTTGTCAGAGACGTCAAAGAGAACGCGGCAGCACGTCGCGTGCTTGTTTAGAATACACTGAATATATTTTGACCCCGTACGCGCGACGAAGCTCGACCGGCGCTTCACTTCGGGAGCGCTCGTGTGAATTCGGGTGGGGACCCGAGCGCTAACTCGCAGTACATACGTCCTTCTAATGTCAGTGCGCTAGCGAAAGGAGATAATGACTAGCTCACTCGCACTCGCTACCATGTGCGAGTGATTGGTACCAATGTATTTACCAATTCAGATACAGAGGATTGGTACATTGATGCCAAGATTAGGGTAGATGCGTAATTCCAGGAAAGGGTCATCTTTATATCAGCTATAATTTGGGTGACCAGATGGATTGGGTCAAAAACCGGGACACTATCATTTTTTTTCTGAACCCTAAAAAGAATGGTTACCAAAAACTTCTTCCATGTAAAGAACAGTTAGCGAACAGACATTTTACATCGTCTTTTTTGTGCTCAATGCACATTTATATGATTTTTACGAAAACCGAGACATTCCGGATATTTCAAGTGAAAACCGGGACGCTCCCAAATATTGTGAAAAACGGACGTCTGGTCACTCTAGCTATAAGGATAGTGAGTTGTCATTACGAAGTTATAGCAAGAACGCTGTGTCTTACAGAATTGATTTTCTCTGTCCATAAAATTTTGCAGGGAATTTTACGCTTTTGATGGAAAATACAACTCGCTGACGATTATCTTATGGGATATTGTATGGATCAATGGAATAATTAATTACAGCGAGGAATAAAGTTCGAGAGCATGTCTCAGTTCTGTATAGAATATCGATATGGACTTAAACTCATAATTTTTACTATAGGTTAAGTAAATACCTTTTATCTTCTATTGGACAGTGGGCATATGAAACGAAATTTCAGAAATTCTTTATGGCAAGCTTCGGATATATTGTCATTATAAGCATATTTGTGCCAGAGGTAGCAGTTTACTTAATTAAAATAAAACCAAATCTGTTATGCTTTTAAATATAATAAATTATTATAACTATTTTTAATGGATTTTTGTTTAATAAGTCATTTTATAATTCAATATTGATAATATTAGATATTATAGCTGCCATCGAAGCATGCCGGGAGACATGGATACTGTAATTGTTGTTATACGTTTTACAAGCATAATTCTCATGATTAACTGTACCTACAACAAGGACAAAGTATAAGATGGGAAATAGAAAATTCCTATACTGTCCTGAAAAAAATTGGCTATTAGTGTTGAATGTAATTGAATCCTGCAGGCGGAAATAAGTCAACACCCTAACTTGATTAGCGAATTTTTATACATATTGTGGACTATATTTTATACAAAAATACTTGAATGTTAACACCTGAAGTTGAGATACGAGAAATGGACAAGGAATGACCATTACATTTTCAGGTAAGTTTCAAGAAGTAAATTTTACGCAACTCTATACCACATAACATACATCTTTAGGATACAAAAAACATTTTTATCATGAGAAATATTGCTTCTATATATTTTACCATCAAAAGGTGTTCCTTCGACTTATTATCGTCTACTATACGAATTGCTTTTGATATAATTGTTTTTTTTTCTTTCATTAGCTTCCATATTCAGCGCTATGTTTATTTTCCTTCAAATTCCAATTGTTCCGCTGGTTCTTGACTTAATATTGCATATAAAATACTACTTATTTAATTAGGAAAATAATTATTACTGGATACATGTTATACAATGTACAATTGTATATAGTTATATAAGCATTCTTACCAGTATATTTGCTGTCATGAGTGTAGATACTACACTCATGGTATTTCTTTATCATGCTTGTGGGATTCTTGCAATTTTAGGATAAGCAGAAATTTGAAAGTTATAGTTGCTTTCTCTATAATTTACTGATTCAGATTGGATTAGAGCCACTTGAAAAAAAGTAATTTTTCTAGCTTCGAAAACATCAACTTTCAAAAACATGTTCATAAGGAAATAAGCTTTTGCGTCCAGAATCATAAACGGGTTATAGTGTTTGTGTTGCAAATCAATATTTACCTACCATATTCTTAAAATTATACAGTTTTCAATGTTTGCATGTATGTATTTTGAATGTTTCTGTGTATTCAGATTTATTGGTGACATCTCTGAATGCTATTCAAATGCATACTTTTTGCTAATGGAATTCAATATGTTAATTATGAGTATCAGGTGACAAATAGTTTTCCTAGTTTAACATATAAAAGGAAGTGTCTATTCTCACGCAATATTCCGTAAGAGTAGTCATTATCAGCAAACGGGAATGGACAACTAGCACTTCCCCTTTGCATTCAGCCAACCCAGTTGGCTGATATTTAATAACAATGATATACAATATTTTTTAGACTGTGATGAACATTCTGCCTGAGGTGGTAAGGTATGGGTCTTTTAGTTTTAACCAAATACTTCATCACTTTTTTAGCATGATGATCAGTATAAAATTGCTGATTTTTAGCTAGAACGCCACTAATTGAAATTAGTAAAAATTGTTGTTGATTAAAATTTACAGAGATACCTTTTTAGTAAAGTGAATAAATTAAATGTTGAATTATGAGCTTCAATCCAAAATCTTCAATTTAATAATTAAATTGTAGGTACAATGGCTACTGATCCCAATTGTCCACTGAATCGCAGAAACCGTTGTTAATGATCATGAAAAGATGTTTGAAACCTTATACATATACAGCCGGAATATTATACGTCTTTTCCATGGAGAATTTTGCAACGGTAAGTTGATTAGATTCGAATGTCAATTTCTTATTTCACTGTTTTGCTATGAATGCGAGAAAAACAAACTTAGATCCAAAATATGTAGATGAGTTAATTGAAGTAAATTAGCATGTGCGAGCTGACTCTCAGTACATACGTCCTTTTAATCTCAGTGCGCTATAGAGAAAGGAGATAATGACTAGCTCACTCGTCCTCGCTACCGCATGTGCTAATGAGTTGCAGAGGATTGGTACATTTTGGTGCCAAGATTAGTGTAGATGAGGAATTTCAGGAAAGGGTATTTAGTTTAGAAAGAGAAGGTTGCGGATCAATCAGAACAGTCGTAGCTTTGTAGTGGTGAAAAAATCTAGTTTTTAGAAAAAGGTTTTTGTTAATATATTAAAATAAATAATAATAATACATAATCCTATATTGATATATATATATTATTTAAGAATATGAGTGATGAGATCAAATTTTTTACTGAAATAATGAAACAATTTTTACGATGTAAATCATATTACTCATATTTTCTTCAATCAGGAAGTAAAGTGCGTATTGAATGAGTACAAAAGTTGACATAACTTTACAGCTAGTTTTGTTTTTCAATTCAATACTGATCATTGTAGCAACATTCCTACAAAATGTTTCAGACAATAGTGTTGATGTTGCTGCAATATTGATCGAAAGAAGAGAGACTCAGACAGGAATTTTTCATGGAAAAAATGGAAAAAACCTAGACTAGCTATAAATCAGTAATTTTTTACTGATCACAATTAGTACAGTGAGAATTGCGCCACGCTGAATAATTTTACCCAGAACTCTAATGCCCCAGACCACCTGTGTAAAGTTGATTTTGTCTACCAATACCTGATAATGTTTATACTGGAAATGTAAAAAGTGTTGAATGCAAATTGCTTATTATGTGTATGTATCGGAAAGCGCTATTCACGTCCCTGCTTTAGGTTAATTAGATCCCCCAAAAATAACTTTCCTGATTTAGGCAACGGTTGAGTCTCCCTTTCTGAGAGGGTGAACCTTCTATCCGACTGTTCTAATATTCCGAAGCTAATTAGAAACGGTCTCGGAATAATCCTTCGAATTTAAAGTGGAAAATAGTGCTGTAATGGGGTCATCCTTGTTTGTTCTACCTGCGGATTTGTTTCACCCACACAGGACTCTGCGGATGCATTCTTAAAAGAGATAAAAAAAATCCCGTGGGAATGATTGACCAAGGTGGCGTCAAGATTTTATTGTAGGAGTCAGCTGCAGAGTCAGAATTCAGAATCAGCAGTCCAGTATAGTTACGATGCTCAGGGGGAACAGAGAACAGATTTCAGGCAGAGGATAATGCAATCAAAAAGATTAAGTACGGCAAGTGAGAATTCAATTTCCCTTCTACTATACATCAGCTAAGTCCGGGTAATAAAACAACTGTCAACTGTCCAAGGTAATCAAACTTTGAAGAGATTTTGGCTAGGGAAAATAATTGTTCGCTGGTGAGGGAACCTAGAAATTCAAGTGACCAGGGAAATTGAATTGATGATGATTTATAGGAGTGAAGAAAAATAACTCTGTATTTACCAGAATCAGAAATTCATTCTTGAACAGCGGACATGAAGCAGCCTCAAGTCAAGATTATCAATCTTGGGGACTTGGAATTAAGTGCTATACAAAATTGATTTTGAGATGGTCTGATTAATGTGCTATCACATCGAATTAATGCTTAAAAATATAATTCCTAATAAATTATGTTTATGACTAGTTATTTTCTTTAAGATGGCGACTATGTTGCTCAGATTTTATGTCTGCATGAAGTTTCTTCTTTGTTAAAGCAGATAAGGATCTTATATCTTATCCAGATATCCTTATCCAGATAAGCCTTTCATATCCCCGGACAAAGAAGCAAAATATACAACGCGGTGTCAGGAATTCCTGTTTCTCTTCCGATGAATATGGTTGTGCCTAAAAAAATGAAGAATAATTATTACTTGATAATATTTACGAGACTCTAGACAATTTGTGAATATTTATGATGTCCGCAGCATAAGAAACATACCTACCTACAAATTAAATTTTTTCATTATACTCAAACTTATTTTAAAAATAGAATATACCGGACATAACTCTTGCAATGGGTGTAAAAATTGTATTGCAATTACCCCTTGAAATCAATTTAAATCCCAAGCAATCCCCTAAAATCACTCAGAATTCACTGTGAAAATGCTTATAATCATTGAAATCACTTTATGTAAGTAGGTTCATTACTATCATTTAAAATTACATCACTTCTCTTTTCCTTCCTGGCAAGAGGTATTCACTAATGATCATAAATCTATTATTTCTAATTTTATTGACCAGATACCCTCAAGCATTAAAATCGCCACATGCTTCTCGCACAAACAGAAACGTACCTCGCCGAGTATCTCTGAGTGCGAAGAACAAAAGTTTAAACAAGGGCGATCTTTACATCACTTTTAAGGATAATAAGTTGTCACCACAATGTTTCAGTAAGAACTAATATTGTAACTTATAGCAGACGTGTAGAATTGATTTTCTCTGGCAAGTTGAAACGAAGCTTACCGAAACATGTTTAATATTCGTATGGTAATATCACTTCAATTTTTTATCATTTTTCAGGGAATCCAACGCTTTGAATGGGAAATATAATTCGCTGACAATTATCTTATGGGATATTGTATGGATCAATGGAATATTTAATTACAGCAAGGAAGAAAACACGAGAGCGTGTCTCAGTACTATATTGGCTATCGAGATGAACGTTGCACATAACTCTTACTATAGGTATAATAAATACCTCTTATCCTCTATTGGACAGTGGCCATATCAAACGAAATTTCAGAAATTCTTAATGGCAAGTTTGACTTATATTGTCTTGATGAGCATATTTTTGCCAGAGGTAGCAGTTTATTTAATTAAAATAAAACAAAATATTTTATGTTATTTAATAAATTAACAGCAAGAAGCAATTTTATTACAAATATTTTTAAACTATTCTTAATGAATTTATAATATATAACTAAATTTATAATATATATATATAACTCAATATTGATAATATTAGATATTAGGTGCGATCGATGCTTGGGGAGACATAGATACCATGATTGAGTGCATGGCACCCATTATTGTACGTTTAACGAGCATAATTCTTATAACAAACTGCATCTACAAGAAGGACAAAGTAAGATTGGAAATAGAAAAGTCCTAATCGGTAATTTACTTAAGGTTCTATCAACCTTAAAGAACACATTCTCATCAGTGCAATGGTTCTTAAGTCTTTTTTAAAAAATATTTATACATGTTAATTTTTCAAAAAATCATCGAGATTATTTAACATTTTTTTAGATTATTATTATCATTTTTTATTTCTCGTGCGTTATTTGGCTCAAAATTTTTATTTTCTTCTTTTCAATAAAATTCAAAAAGTTATTATCCCTAACTTGTAAGGCATCCATGCACAGTATTTGTAAATTACAAAAAAATTGGGTTGTGAAATTTTACACAAATCTAGTACATTCTCTCATGAGAATGTAAAAAATTGGCTATTAGTGTTGAATGTAATTGAATCCCGGAGGCGGAAATAAGTCAACACCTAAATTAATTAAGTTGATTAGAGAATTTTTGTATATACTGAAAACTGTATTTTATGCAAATAAGAGTGGTTGCTCCCAATTTTAATTTAATCAAAACAATGTTTCTTAAAGAAGCCTTCCAGAACAGGTTACTTATATTGATATTTATTCAGATAGAGGAAATAACTTTAAAAATAGAAGAAGACTGGGCTACTTGGATGTCAACATCTGAAGTTGAGATACTACATGCCTATGCGAGAAAAGGACAAGAAATGACCATTTTATTTTCAGGTAAGTTTCAAGAATACCTTTTGGTGAGTGACGGATTCTTTAAACCTAAAATTAATATTATATATTATTACCGTCTATACTATACGAATTGCTTTTAATAGAATTGTTTTTTTTTGCTTTCATTAGTTTGCATCTTCAGTGGTATGTTTATTTTCCTTCAAACTCCAATTGTTCCGCTGGTTCTTGACTTAATATTGCCATTAAACGAATCACGCCCCAGGCTAAAACTTCTTCATACAGAATATTACTTATTTGAGGAGGAAAATAATTATTACTTCATATATGTACATAGTTTTATAGGTATTCTTTCCAGTATAATTACTCTCGTGAGTGTAGATACTATGCTCATGATATTTATTTATCATGCTTGTGGAATTTTTGCAATTTTAGGGTAAGCAGTAGTTTGAAAGTTATATGTTTGCTTTCTATAAAGCGAATATAAATGTGTTGACACCAAGTCACATTTACAGATTCAGATTGGAGAGCCGCTTGAAAAAAAGTAATTTTTCTAGCATCGAAAACATCAATTTTCAAAAACAAGTTCATAAGGAAATAAGCTTTTGCGTCCAGAGTCATAAACGAGTTATAGTGTTTGTGTTTTTAATACATATTTACTATCTGTCTATAAAATTGAACAAATTTTGAATTTTTTGCATGCTTCTCTTTATCCAGATTTGTTAATGACATCTGTGATTGCTATTCAAATGCATATTTTTTGTTAATGGGATTCAATATGTTGGTTATGAGTATCACAGGATTTCAGGTGACAAATTGTTTTCATACTCTAGCATATTATTGGAAATGTCTATTCTTACGGAATATTCCGTAAGAGTAGGAATTATTAGCAAACGGGATTCATATATGTTACAATATTGTTTAGACTGTGATGAAGTTTGATAGTCCGCCTGAGGTGGTAAGGTATGGATCCTTTACTTTTAGCCAAATGATTCATCTCTTCCTGCTTAGCATACCCTGTCAACAATTGATAGATCATGGCATCAGCGTGGCTGATAGCATGTAATTAACTCAAAAAGTTATATCTCATTTTAAGAAAAAAGATAATACCTAAAATTTTAATCTTTTTATTTTACTCAAATATCCGGACTTATTTTTTAAACTGCATCTATAGCGGACATAAATCTTGCAATCAGTGTACAAATTTTATTGTAATCATCTTGTAATCACTTTAAATCACAATGCAATGCAATTTAGAGTGATATATTTTGCTGATTTATAGCTAGAATGTTACTAATTAAAATTAGTAAAAATTATAATTGATTCAAATTTAGAGATACCTTTTGAGTAAAGTGAAGAAATTAAATTTAGAATTATGAGCTTCAATTCAACATCTGTAATTTAAATAAATGTTAGGTACAACGGCGACTGGTATCAATTGTCCACTGAATCGCAGAAAATGTTGATGATGATCATGAGAAGATGTTTGAACCCTTGTACATTTACAGCCGGAAAACTATACGTCTTTTCCATGGAGAGTTTTGCAACGGTAATTTCAACAATAATATTTTTAAATAAAAAAAATTCGTTGTCTTTATTAGATTGTTAATAATTTAGTTTTAAAACTCGTTTCCTAGGTTCTTCGAACGTCAATGTCTTATTTCACTGTTCTGCTATCAGTGCGAGAAAAATAAACGTACATCCAAAATACGTGAATAAGTCAATTACATTAAATTAGTATATTTGCATATGCAAATATAATTGTCGAAGACTTTGGACTGAAATTAAAAACCAACTAATTTCTAATAGATTAGCACATATCTATCTAACATTGCCCATTCATGACATATAGCACATATTTACAACAAAATGTACAAATAATAACAAGTTCATTCATTAAAGAAACAAATTTTGAAATGCAAATTATCTTGAAAGAGGCGTTTTTAATTGATTGAAATATTGTGCATGATAAGATACAGAGAAAATGAATAAAAATGAATAAAATAGTACGTTACAATTAAAATATTACATTTTATCTCCCAAAAACCCAGTTTGTAATGTACTATTTTACTCTTTGACAGTTCTGCGTAGAACTCATGAATTTGAACTTTATTTATTTCCAAAATTGCAATTTTTAGTATAAATGATAAATATTTACCAAGACTTTGCGATTTCATCGTCAGAATAGTCTTAATTTTGCTTTACATGTGAGTACATTTGCGAGAGGAGCAAACACAAGCAACTTATGTTACTTCATTCAAGTTGATCTTCAACTAAAGAGGTTGCAGTCTCAACAGCTCAACACTTAGAAATCATAAACTCTGAAGTGGATTTCCAGTTAATTTAGGCTGAAATTTGAAGTTCCGAATTTATTTTTTTCTGTTTTAGAAAATAATAAAGTATTATCAATTCCAGATAAAAATAATATATAATAAAAATAATAATTTATATAGCATACCATCGCAAGTGTAGTGTCACTGTAATAGAAAGATCCAATTTGAATTTAATGTTGCCGCATTTCCTATGTTTAAGTTATGATTTTTCCTCTATAGAGCGACATTTATGCCTTAGCACCACGATGGCTCAACTAAGACTGGCGTTATATCTTTCAGTATGGAATTGATTTTCTCGAATCATAAACTGAAAACGAAGATTTCGTTGAAACGATTAATAAACTCTTAAATATTTGATTATATTTCTGAGACAGGTATACGATATCATGGAGAAAAAATTGCTGATAATTATCTTATGGGAAAGGGTGGTAAGAATAAAATATTTAATATCTGGAAGGTAAGGAATATGAATTGACTCTCAGTTCAGTATTGGTTGTCGAAATGAACGTTGAATATAGTCCTTACTATAGGGTTAATAAATTTTTGTTATCCTCCATAGGACAATGGCCCTATCAAACTAAATTTCAAAAACTCTTAATGAGAAATGTTTATTATATTATTCTCATTAGCTTACTTATACCAGAGGTAATATTCGATTTATTTGAATTCAAGTTAAAATAATTCTTTCGCAGAAGAGAGACATTTCAATCGAAAAATTTTCCAAACTGATTTCTTTAAACTATTAATTTATTTTTTAAAGGGAAGTCCACTGCTTTTTGCAAGTACCTCAAAATATATTTACGTAAGAAAATCTACAATTTTCAATCATTTCTTAGATAGGTGTATTTTGCATAAATTAAAATATTTCGAGTACTTGCAAAACGCAAGTACTTCCTATGAAGTAAATAATTTGAAATTAATGGTATTAGTTATTAGGGTTGGTCAAATATTGGGGAGACGTGGATATAACTATAGAGTGTCTTCCTCCCATTATCATAATATTGGCATGCCTTATTCTTGAAACTAGTCTCATCTACAACATGGAAAAAGTAAGAGTTGAGAATGGAGTATATTCAAATATAAATATATAATTTTTTGTTATACGATTAATGAAAAAAATAATGTGATTATTCTTAGAGAAATAGAGCGCTAAAAAATCTCAGATAAAATAATTAATATTAATGTCAGGTGGAGATAATGTTTTCAAAAATAAATGAAGATTGGAGAACTTGGTTATCAGGATCTGAAGCTGAAATTCTACATAACTATGTCAGGAAAGGAAAAATGTTTAGTGTTTTTTATTCAAGTAACTCAATTTTCATTTTCATTAAATCATAATTTTCTATTCATTTCTTTTCATCTTTTTCATCTTTTTTTTCAGGCTATATATTCTTCACCACATTTTTGTATCTTTCCTTGCCAATTGTTCCTCAGCTTCTGGATTTTATCCTACCACTCAATGAATCACGACCCAAGCAAACTCTATACCCCACAGAATATTATTTAGACGAAGACAATTATTTTTATTCTATCTTGATTCATGGTTACATCGGAAGTGTTATGTGTATACTAACTTTGGCGAGTGTGGACACCATTTTCATGGTATTCCTTCAGCACGCTTGTGGGATTTTTGAAATTTTAGGGTAAATAGTTCTCATTAAAATTTTAATTCATTTTGCAATTCACTTGATACAACAGAGTGCACTTTTTACAGATTTAAATTGAAGAGAATTTTGAAAAATGATGACAATGATTTTATGAAAAATGACGCTAAAACTGATCAGGCAATTAATCTGGAAATTAAATTTTGTGCCATGAATCACAAAAAGATTATAGAGTTTGTATTTTTTATGAATATGAATAAACTATCCATGAATAAAATTTCCAAGTCAATTAACTCATGAAACATTTCTGCTGTTTAAGATTTGTGGGTGATATCTGTGATTGCTTTTCAACTAGTTTTTTTCTGGTCCTGGGACTCAATATTATAATCATAAGTGTCACAGGGGTTCAGGTGAAAAGTCTGATCTATATCGTAATACCAGCATAATATGTTTGAATGGCATATAATAATAATCATATGGAAGATAATAAATTATTTTAAAAATTTAATATTATTCAGACAGTGATGAAGTTAGGTCAACTAGACGAATGTATGAGATTCGGGGCTTTTACTCTTGGTCAGATGTGTCATCTCTTTTTTCTTAGTTTGCCTTGTCAACAATTAATGGACTTCAGCGTTAACATATCTGACAACATGTAATATCTAAATAAAAATAAAGCTCTTGAAAAATTGCAAAAAATTGATAGACCTATAAACTCACAATATAAGTGAAACTGCCAAAAAATGTAATTATGTTAATTCAATTTTAGATACAATGGATACTGGTATCAATTGTCGTCTGGGTCGCAAAAACTATTATTGATGATAATGAGAAGAAGCTTGATCCCCTGCACATTCACAGCCGGAAAAATGTACACATTTTCAATACAGAATTTTGCATCGGTAAGCAAATTCAAAATATTTGACAAAAATCAAGTAACTTAATTTTATACTCTTTTCTAGATTCTGCGAACATCAATGTCGTACTTTACTGTCTTGTCATCAACACGCTGAAAAATTTCGAGGTCCAAAATTACAAATTAATTCAGAGTAGTATGAAATTAACAATCAAGTTTCCTTCTTTTTAATAAAAATAATAAAATAAATTATTTTAGAGTGAGAAAACGATGGACATTAATTCGCTATTCAATTATATATCTAAAAATATAACTTCTGTCGTAAATACAAATTAAATTATATAGAAAGTCTTTTACTGTTCGTAATTGAAATATATAGTGGAAGTTCAGCTCCATTTTAAAGCAGCAATCATGTTTCCTTTACAGAGTAATAAAGTGACAGAGGAAGCTATTCGCCAGTCCCAGGATGCTTGTCAAGGGGCTGTGGCTTTCATCGTATTTTTTTCGCTTTCCTGCACATTTCTCCTGTCATGAAATTTGTTCTAACGTTTCAAGTATCGATTTTGTGTCTGAAGTTAGAACTCAGGCCGAACAAGATACTTGGCTTTTCGCTTCCTTTATATACATTGGCGAAATTTTTATTTTTTATCTATTTTCTGTTCTTGAAAGATTCTTCTATTTTGTGCAGTATATATTTTGCTATACCAATCATATCTTTTTTTTAAACCTGCATAATAAGCGCCACATTTTATGACTGTGAAGCGGGAGCAAAGTTCCACTTTTCCGCCCGACGACGTAAAAATATGCTCAAAAATCACAATTCATCTATCCACGAATACTAGCCTAGTAAATACACGTACTAGAGAAAAAATCTCAGAATAGGGAACGAGGGGGGGTTCCTAAAAATCGGTTTAAATGATTATATACGACCTCTTTATTATAAAAGAAACATTTTGAAAATTCGTTATTTAACTTCATATAGTATTAAGTGAAATTAAGTGAAATTATAACTATTATTAACTAGAGATCTCAGTCCTAACACCAGGATAGGTACCTACTGTCTTTGAAGTGCACTTCCGTTTAGTTCCAAGATGGACTCTGAAACTCTGAACAACATATTATTCTGCTTTATAGGATCTCAAGGCATACCATAGAAGTCTCAAATATGAAACCAAATTTTACAGTTTGGAACTTACTTGCAACAGCAGTAAAATATTTAAGTCCACCAATAGTTATCCATAAATTCTTCAATTCCAGATTGACATTGTCAGAAAAATCTTCGAAAATTTAATATTTCTATTTAAATGATGGTTATATTTATATCATGTTCTGCATACGGAAGAAAAACGTGTGAACATATAGTGATGGCTATATCTTTTCACGGTTAGAGTTCAACTAAGACTGGCATTGTGTCGTCTAGAAGGTAAAATTGATTTTCTCTAACTTGGAAATCAAGAAGGAGATTCAGTAGAAGCACTTAATAATGAAAATAAATTACTCTTGAATATTTTACTGCTTTTAGGAAATTGTAAGCGTTTCATGGAAAACATGGTGGAAACATCGTAATTTACAGGCAATTATCTTATGGGAAAATTTGTGCAGAAAAGGAAGAATAGTTAATTACGAAAAGACAGAAATGAGTTATACTCAGTTTGGGATTGACTGTAGTTATGGACGTTACATGTAATTCTTATTTTAGACTTAATAAATTCTTTATGTCCACTATTGGGCAATGGCCTTATCAAACAAAATTAAAAAGGCGTTTGATTTCAAGTTTTGGGTATATATCTCTAATAAGTTTATTAATACCAGAGGTAATATCTTATTAAAATTAAGAGAAAAATATAATGTTTAATAAAGTATCTCTAAAGAGAAATATCAATTTATAAGCCAACGAAGTTTTTTATATAACTAATAATTGAGGATTCACAGCATTTGACTAGGAAATAAGTTTGGCTTAAACAAATATTTTATTGGTGCAAATAAAATTTGTTTGAATCAACCACATAAGCCAAATAAATGATTGTTGGTGTAGGTATTAGGGCTGGTAAAATATTGGGGTGATGTGGACATGACAATTGAGTGTATTGCACCCATTATGATAAACTTAATATGCATAATGCTCCTAACAAATTGCATCTACAATTTCGAAAAAGTAAGAATGCATTACGCTGGACACCTGTTCAGATATCCATTATTTCAAGAATAATAATTATTATAAAAATTATAAAAAAACTCTCACTAAATGACATTTCATTTTAATGGTAAAAATAATAATGTGCTGATAATATTTATAGTAATAAAGCTCTAAAAGCCTAGAACAAATAATTAATATTGATGTCAGGTGGATCTACTTTTTTCAAAAATCGAAGAAAATTGGATTACATGGTCAACCGGGCCAGAAATTGAGATTCTACAGACCTACGCCAAAAATGGAGAAATATTCAATATTATATTCATATGTAAAAAAGTGACATAAAGTATAGTATAATAATTGAATTAGCATAATATACTTTAACTAGGCTGATTTTTTTTTGGATTTTCTTTAGACTTTTTACTCTCCTCTGTGATAATGTATCTTGCGTTGCCGATTACTCCGCAAGTTCTGGATTTTGTTTTTCCACTAAATGAAACACGACCCAAAAAGCTTCTTTATGCTACAGAATATTACTTGGATGAGAATAAATATTTTTATTGGATATTGCTGCATAGTTACATTTCAAGTATTACGTGTGTAATTATAGTTATCAGTGCCGACACGATGTTAATGACTTTTCTTAATCATGCTTGTGGAATATTTGCAGTTTTAGGGTAACATGTTATCGTAAATTTATAGAAAATTCAATGTAATACTAACACTTCATCATTTTAAACATTTTTCGTATCCTCAAATTTACAGATCTAGACTGAAGAGACTTTTAAAAGAAAACAAAGTATCCAGTATCGATAAATTTAAATTT
Source organism: Synergus laeviventris (assembly GCA_032275145.1). Lineage (NCBI taxonomy): Eukaryota > Metazoa > Arthropoda > Insecta > Hymenoptera > Cynipidae > Synergus > Synergus laeviventris. Next base: position 7,237,135 of record JAUESI010000010.1, read on the forward strand.
CAAGAAGATATTAATCACGAAATTAAATTTTGTGCTAAGAAACATGAACGTATTATAATGTTTGTTTTTTCAGTAAATATAAACTTTATTATCCATGAATAAAATTCAAAACTTAACTTATTGATCATTTATTTTTAAAGATTTGTTAAGGATATCTATGACGGCTTTACAACAACTTATTTCCTGATACTAGGATCTAATATGTTAATCATGAGTGTTACAGGTGTTCAGGTGAAAAATGCCTTTTACCTTATAAGATATGTATAACAATACTTTATAATAATTATTGTATTATTATTCAGACAGTAATCAAGTTAGATGAATTTAACGAAGCCATCCGATTTGGGATTTTTGCTTGTTGTCAAATGTTTCATATTTTCTACATTAGCATACCCTGTCAACAATTGATAGATCACAGCCTTAGCATTTCCGACATCATGTAATAATTGTTATTAGAAAATGTTTTTTAAACTGTAAAAATTTTAATATATGTATTTATCAATAATTAAGCTAATCAAATTTCAGCTACAGTGGATATTGGTATCAATTGTCTTCTAGGTCGCAAAAATTATTGCTGATGATAATGAGAAGATGTTCAAAGCCTTGCACTTTTACAGCCGGAAAATTATTTGTATATTCAATGGAGAATTTCGCATCGGTAAGAAAATCTAGATTTTCAAATAAGGAATTGATCCTTATTATTCTAACTAATTTTTTTAATCCGTTTTAAGGTCCTTCGAACATCAGCATCCTACTTCGCTGTACTTTCATCAGTAAGATGAATAATTTCTAACATAAATGAATATATATTCTGCATTATTAATTCTATTAGAAAAAAAAACATTCTCAAATAAATTTAATACTGGAAGAACAAAGAAATTCTAGTACCAGTAAAAACGGCATCAGGTATAATAAAGAGAAAAAACAAATAACAGAGAAAAATTGTGGTTCATTTATCGCTTTGATTTCGCAGATTTATTCTGGATACATAATTACATACTAAAAGTGGTCTCTGAGACACTCTGACATAGGGTCAGTGGATTTTAAGAGTCGAAACTGTTTTCTAACATTGCCAATGAAATAAATGAGGGAAAAAGAGAGATCCTGATTATATATCGAAGAGGCTTGGTAACACACACTTTTGCATGTACACATTATGCAAATTGATTCCATCGATTGTCGTTACACCTACGTAAACTTGTTGCGCGCGTTTCAGCAGCAAAGACCATTACATTTCAGAAGGCGAGAGTTTCAGACTTTCGTAAGAGAGTAAAAAGTAATCTAACTTTTTTTTTAACTAAAATAGTTTCTTACCTCCATTTAACTACTCTGAATTTGATAAGATATTTTGTCAATGACATCTTTGCATAATTTTCAACTATTTTTTAGTGATCCTCGGATTGAGGATGTTAATCATAAATGTGAGAGATCACAGTTGAACAATACATATTACTTTTTAAATTATTACAAAATATCTATACAAATTACAGACAGCTGTCGCTTTGAGAATACTTATTAAAATTTATAAGAGAAATATAATTCTGGATGAAGGAGAATCATGCTGCTCATATTTGGTTCATTGAAACCCGAGCATTTCAGTTGAATTCAATGCCTCCCTAAACATGTATAGATGTATAGAAACGTAATTATTGTGTGTATAGAATCTCACGATGTTCCAGATATTCCAGCTTTACATGAATGATATGTATCTGATAACATATATATGATAGGCTTCCACACGAAAACGTGTCATCCTCGTCCTTTCAACCAATACTATTTCCGAAGTCTGTCAATTTCAACCAAGTATAATTGATAAGCGTCAAAGCACACAAAGTGTATTATATATATAAGTTCCTACTGCACAATTCACTATACATTTCTAACTGAACCTAGTCTGAGATACTAAGTATTCAGAATTTTCTCCAACACCAAGTGAGGCTCACTTTTATTGCATTCCAAATCCCAAAATAATGATGAAAATTGATCCAAAACTTCTTTGGCTCTAATTGGGAGCTTTAATAAAGAAGATTATGATATTTTGTAATACTCATATTTTATCTGTATATGCAATATACGCATATACCACAAAGATGAAACTTGCATAATCGATTTTTCCATTTGTCAAGTGGTTAGAGGTTTAGAAGTTTTCGCGAGAAGACATTCAACTCGAAATTAATAATAATAGGTACTGCTCGCGGACCTGACAGTTCATCAGTCCCTCATAAGTTAGGAAAGATAGCACGATTAAAAATAGTAGATTACAAGTACGTGGGGAAGGTGCCCGTTAGAGCACATCGTAAACCATAGGTTGCTTCCAGCATTGATCTTTATTTCAGTTTGTTTTACAGAAAAAGCTGAATTCTTTTTAACCTGCTTCATTAGTCGCAAACGTATAAAGTGCATTAAACTGATGCATTAAAAAACCTCCCGATCATCAATGTGTTCTATATTAAATTAAATAATCAATATTTTCAATTTATAAAAAAATCAAAATCCATTTATTTACTTGAGACCAAGACATCTGATTCAAGAAGAATATCATCTACTTTTCTCCAAGGGGAACTTGAATAAACAGTAATTTTAGTAGTCGATTAACATTACCTTTTATGGTATTCGATCTCCTTCATTTTTACAACGATTAATGGCTTTTACCGTACGAGGATTATATACCACATTGCGTATCAGACGACGTATAAGTATAACACGGTAGGTTGATAATGACGGGCCAGAAGTCAGTTCTCGCGTGCAAAGTCAACCGTACCATAATTACCTGGACGTAATACTCGGTTCTCGTTGTCACGATTAGCTGTCTTCTTTTCAGATTCGAACATTGCAAATTGCTGGGGTGCTGCAACTGGATCTATATATCTCTATATGTATATTTACATATACACGTAAACATACATACGATGTAGACTCAAGATTTTTGCGACACATTCAAATAATGTACCCAACCTTCTGTATTGGTGCAGCGTTTATTCGATCCATTCTATAAAATTGATGACCAGTTTCAGTCGGATCTAACTTCCTGTTAATCTCAGATTTATCCTGACTTGTGGTAAATATTTATCAATGAAAAATTGAATTCTTGCATTATTTTAACTTCCAAATCTAAAATTAAAACTTAAAATTAATAAAAAATCCAAGGAAGTTTTCCATTTTCTGTATTGTAAAAATTCAACTAACAATTCATTAAAATAATATGTTAGTATTGCAGAGATCGTTTTGTTTGAATATCGTCTAAAATTGTCCTCAATTCCTCGTCTTCCAAGCGTCCTTCTAAACTCGGGATCAATGCTTTCGCTTCTTCTGGCGTCTCTGGGCAAAGGTTCGCTAACGACGCGAGCTCGAACTTGTGCAACTTTTTTTGATTCAACAAACTAGTTGGGAAAAAAGAAATTTACTTGATATAATGATGTATTAGAGTTTCCTTTTCTTAACTAATTGTAAGCAAGTATCGATTAAATCTTATTTACGTTGCAAAGAATAATTTACTAAGAAGTTGAAAGATTTGTGGAGGATTTTATAAATTGGCTGCTGTTTATTTTAAATTAATCGTTAAAAGTGAGATGACCTAAGTTTGAAAATTCCATACGTACTTTCGCACAGCAGTAATGGTCTCTTTGTTTTTAAATTTGCGGAACCTGTTGGTATAGGTTAGCGTCTTCATAAAAACTTCAGAGAATTCCTGCTCTTCCTCGGCAGACTCGTTCTGCGCTTTCCTGTGCTCTAAAAGCATGTGTACCTCTGATATTAGAAGCGTCTCGGCATTTTCGAATTCTGTAAAAAATTCATTTTTTTAGAAACAATCCAAGAGTGCATTTTCTTATCTAAAAAATTGAATTCTCTCTTACTTGGTATCTATCAGGAGGGATACCTTAAAAACAGTTCATCTTTAAAAAAATGATATCAATATTACAGTAGGCAGTATATTTTATTATAAATTCTGTATGTTACGTTTATTGAATACTTATTTTAAGAGTTTATTTTCACCACCTCTGACTTATTTTCATACG
>JAUESI010000010.1:7244157-7270002 GCA_032275145.1 Synergus laeviventris
TGAAAACGTGAGAATGGTGCGAATGCAGCGAATGCGTGCGAACACTGCGAAGCATAGAACTGTTACTACGGTTACCAACCGTTACAGGACGAATGTTACCATCCGAAATTCAAATTGTTACTAGGTTTTTTTCCACAACTTTTGCTTAAAAAAAAGAAAATAGTATACAGACGTTCGGGACGTCCATCTTCACCATTTTCACGTTCTCTACACCTATGAAATATTTTTTTTTAAAAACGTAAAATTCCTAAAATTTGAGGAAAAAGCGGGTAATTTGAATTTGTTCACACTCTGGTTCACACGCTTACTCATATATGTTAATGCATACCTTTAAATCAGTTAAACAATTATTTAATTATTTTTTATGATCTATATTGCCATATCCTTATTGTAAAAATATGTTAAATTCATTTTTAATCATTATTTTCTCATATTCAATAAGAGTAGGTAAAGTAGATATCTCTTAAGAGCATGTAGTAATTACCATACGAGAAAATTTAAATAACCCCGTTCTTTCCTCACAATTTTTTTGAAAACGTAAAAATGTGGTAAGTAAGTACCACATGCCCTTAAGAGAAATAATAACTGAAAAGTCGTGTCTTTTTCAATTTCTGTGAACTACAAAACTTATCCAAGTCTTTTGGTAAAATATTGAGTTTTAATTCATTGTCTTACTTTCACAGATTTCACTTTGAAAAACTACTAATAATATATTACTGTTTATTATGAAATAAACTACGAAAAGAAATAGAGAAACGATGATAATAAATATTTAAAAAAATAGCATTTAATAACATTCACGAAGTATTAAAAATTTGAATAATTATTCCTGTTTCCTTTTGTGTACCTAAAGCTTTCGCTGTAGTGAAAAGTGAAGACGATCTTGATTAACACATTTTGCAAGTTCACGTACTCGCTAAATGCAGTATTTATGCATTATACTTCATAACTTTCTAGTTCCTACTTGGCAGATTGGTACTCATCCTGATTTGCAGAGAATAAATAATTCTGAACTTGCACCGTTGCAATTATTTCTTTAATCAATTAATCACGATTTCTATATCTTATATAATTTATGCAGCAATTGAAATTATTTGCTTTGTAACACTTCGATATCTACGAATGCAATATAATTTGATCGAATTGCACCACATATGTTATTACTAATGGCGAAATCATTAATCATCTTTGATTGGATCCTGCATCTGATTTATGCAAATCAAATTGAAATAGAATTAGGCCAATTTCATATTGTAAAATTGGAATAAAAAATCTCAAATCAGTCTTTCAAAATGTGTTCTTTAAAATAAATAAAAGTAAGGATCTAAATATTGTACATGGAATCACAAAATTGATGAAAAAACAATTTTTAAAGATGTACTTCTGAGGCAATCAAAAGTTGATCAACTGTATACAAATACTTACATAATGAATATTCATTATTCTGCGATTCTTATAATTATGTGCGTCACGCATACACTATGAGATTATCTAATTGACATTAAGCCCCTTTTCTTAATTAAGCCGATTGCATTGCAAATGAAAAAAATTACCTTTTAATATTGACGTAAGAAGTCACCGAATATTATTCTATTTTGAAAAAGATTTTCCTATGGGGGTAATAATTCTTATAATCATACCTTTTAAAGAAAATTCCATGAGTCATCAAAATAAACTTTCCTCGTCAAAAGGGAAGTAAAGCATTCATTTCTTATCGATTTATTTCAGACTTTGTTTTGTAATAATAATTTTACGATCAGTTTTTCAAACAGACTCCGTTCAAGTTCTTTCACTAACACAAAATGAGATTAAAGTAATTTGTTAAAATAGTTCTTTGAAAGTGATTGTAACGAGTTAGATTTTTTTTACACTTTTTGCCAGGTCATTTGAGGACAATTTTTCAACTAAAGGTTTAATAACATTAGCTAATCGATATATAAATTGTACTAATGCAACGAAAAATAGAGAAAGGATAGACGATTGTAAGTCGTGCCAGGGCGTAATTCGCGAAAAAAATTGTGAAACCACTTTCACCGTCATTACTACATCAGAAAACTTTTTATGAATACGTGACTACTCATAAGTCCCAAGAGAGATGCTTTACTCATTTATTATCTTATTTTTGACATTGAGAATATGAAAGAAAACACGATTTTATACTTCCATCAAATATTTTCATTCTGTTATCGTTTTTCACAAGTGTTCAATGCAATTATTTGATCAAATTTTAAATAAGAAACGGAATGCAAAGGTTTCGATGAATATTTAAACAATAATTCCAATTTCTTAATATTGGATATTTGAATATGAATATCTTTCCTTGCCATCGAATATTTACAAACCATTGCCTTTCATTATAAAATCTTCATTTCAATGTTTACATTCCGAAACTGAGCGAATATATAACGACTTTAGAATACTCGTCCATTTCGGTTTTCTAATATTTTCTCAAACCTCACATTTTTTAGCGGGAAAATTGAATTTGTTATTTTTTAACAATATTTTTCAGGATTAAACCGAAAACTACTGACCCTATTAAAAAAATGGTCAGTAGAGAATTTGTAGATCTTTTTAAAACCAATAATTATGTTTATTATCATTTTCTCAATGTTCTTGTTCTCTTGAGTTTTTTTTTCATATCGTGCGTGGTTTGACTTTAATAATTCCTATTTCTTAATATTGAAATATATGAAAATCTTTCGTTTCCATCAAATATTTACAAACCATTGCTATTCATAATTGCGATAAAATCTTGACTTTATATATAATCTTCCTTGCAATGTTTACATTTCCAAAACCGAGTGAATAACGACTTTAGAATTCTCGCCCATTTCGTTAGTAGTGAATCTCCCGTGATCGAGAAAAGTCTTTTCCATAATTTATTCTCGTTCGTCGAATACATTTGACAATAGTGATCGTGTGTTTCCTATAAATTGATGATGGCTGGTGTTGAGTCGACTGAAGAAGGATGTGAGAGTTTGCTTTCCAGGTAATAACTCTATTTAAATTGTACTGTGATTTTCTAATTTACGAGGTTTTTTACATGGAGAATCTGATTTGAATATGTTTTACAGTTCCGAAACTGGAACCACATCACAACAACTGGGGTCGGTGTCGTACCAGTCTGGAGCAGAGACTGTTCAGATTCAAAGAAGAAGGAGTCCTCCCTCGCGGAGTGAGCCAGAGAACAATGTAGACCCTGATACGTGAGTCATTCTCAACTATTCATAGTAATCTTATTATCATAAATATAATATAAGAATAATTATAAAAAAATATTAATATTTCTAACTTTTAAAAATGTTTTTCGTCTGACGAACATCTTATAAAGTTATAACGATATACATTTTTTACTAATTCATTCATAATATTACCCTTTTTTTAGTTTATGGAATTCTAGAATCGTTTAAACTTTGTATATAAAAATTGGCAAGTAAGAAGTTATAGGAATTACATTCAAATTTCGAAATCAATATTGACATTATTTATTTAGAACTAACAATCTTCAGATAGTATTGTGAATACTTTATCATAAGAGCAATTCATATTTATGGATTCTCTAACGAGGGCTGGGGTTTTCAAAAATATTTAAACAGAGTTTCCAAGAAGGTGACAAATTTATAGAGCAAAAATAATGAAGTGGGTTTTTATTTAAATAGAGAAGAGTCGTTAATAATATTTTACGGATTTTAAAATTTAAATAGATCTATAAAATTTATGAATCAAAGATTCTGGATTCCTATCGCCACCTGGCAGTTTATCACAACCATTAAAATATATGAATAAGCATCTGAGAAGTTTAATAAAGAGGATGGTCGCGAGTTATCGTTTTTCTCTAATTTACGGGCAGTTTATTAGAAATGTATAACGTTCGGATGATTTCCGATAAGGCCGTGTGTCATGAGCCCGAGACCTAACGGGATAACTTTGATATAAACTTCACCTGTTTATTTCGCAGCGGCCCAACCCAAGCCCATGAACTTAATCGACCTAATTAATTCATCCCAGTTCAAGACAGGTTTTCAATTTGATTCGGTCAACAACTGAAAACAATATTCCAATCTCCATTTCCCATTTATATTTTTCATCCTAATATGCTAATTAATTCCCACTGGTGGTCTTTCAACTTATTTCTATGTTGGTGATATTTTAAAATAACGTAAATTTATTCCCCCTGACTTGTTGTTAAGAATTTTTAGTTTTTTTGGACATTCTGAAATTATGGGTGGAAGGATTTTTCCATCCACCAAAATTAGTGAATCGAAAAACTTCCTATATGAATTAAATTTCGCAACTTGGACTACTTTCTGCTAATGCGGTGGTAGATAGATAAAGAGGCAAAACATTCCATGAATTACTAAACAAGTCGCGATGCAGGTCACGTTTTTGCCAGACCGATTCCTGAACTTGTGCAGTGAATACGCACTTGGGCATTTTTAATTTGCACCTCAATGTATAAAGTCACCTGGTTTACGCATACTTTCAAAAGTTTTGAGAGCAACCCTGGACACGGACATACGGTGACCCAGGCAGTATATTACTGTCTTATATGTACTAGTAACGGTACATTTGATACTTTCGCAGACCCATCTTAAAGTCCTCTGCGCAAACACATATATATCATTTATACAAACATATCGCCTGCATGCTATCATATAATAGAAATGCAAACGCGAAAGACTTTTTAAAAACAGCTGTCATGATGGTCGGGAAAGATAATGGAGATGCGAAATTGGGTGTCCATCATTCTTGGACAAGTAGGTTGATGAAAAATTGTTATGTGGAATAATTACTTTCAGTCAATTGTTTTTTCTAGAAGAAAAGCTCATTTTTTGTATGAAATAAATTGAATATCAGTTTTTTCTCATTGACTTCAATAACGTAGACATAATTGATAATTTCCAAGTAAAGGGAAATAATTGCTCGAATTTGCGTGACAATATCACTGTAGAAATAAAAACACAGAAAAATACCATAGAATAGTAAGACAATCGGTAATGAATTCTCACAAGCTTTCATTTAGGTCGCCATTTAAACTGTTAAAGATTTATACCCTTTTTTTATACTTTTTTTTTTATAATTATACCATAGACGTTTGTCGTGCCCTGGTTCGTCAGCCTATTTGTCAATATTCGTTCGCGAAGAAGGCATTGTTCCGTTTTTTTTTTGTTTAATGAGAGAGCCAAGGTTCTGTTCAATTAACAATATCTAAGTGATAGAGAAAACTTATTAGCCCTGAGTTAGAAAATATCCTCTCCTTCATTGAAATATCAAAAATAGACGAGATGAGTTTCTTAATTTAAGGTTTAAAGTTCTAAGGTCTAAAGTTATAATTTGAAATTGAAGTTACACTCGCCATTAATAAAATTTAATTCCATGTGTTAGCTGAAGAGTAATTGATTCCAATGTTTACCCATTATCAACATGTGCGTGATCTAGAATTACGATAAACAATTGAAATAACCTCATACAATAATATCGATGCCAATCGATGACTATATGAAAAATTCCGTCATATGAAAATACATCTCCGTGGACTATTTATAGAATCATTGAATCTGGTGAATTTCTTGAATTTCTTTCCGATAAGACTTTTTATTCAAAAGAAAAAGATTTGTTTTGAAAATTAAATTTTTAGAAAAAAGAATGAATCGCAAAGAAACTTTGCCTGCTTCATGGACACATTCTCATTACGGATTGCGCTTATAATTACTTTAGTTTTAAATGAAGTGGAGAAATAATTTACTCAAGGTTCTATCGACCTTAAGGCCATTTATTACTTATCCGATGCCTACCTTACCGACATTTTTTTCTGTGCAACTTTACCTCTAAATTTATTTAAATTATTGAGATATCAAATTGATAATTTCTAAAATTAAAGTCAAAGCATTAACTTACGCTTATCTGTTTCTAAATACTTACACTTATAAAAAAAAATAATTTTGACATCTTTACGTTACCACCTTTTTTTGAACTGTTAAATTTGCGTATCCACGATTGGTATTTTACTAGTATTTGAGATAATAAAGACTTTTTAAATTTGTTTAAAGAGCAAAGCAAATAATTGAAACAGTTAAAAGAAATGTTTCAGGCAGATTGAGGAAGGTACAATCAGAAATCAATAATATTATTTCAATATGTATTGTCACAAAATCAGAGTCAATAATAAGTCCGTTAAAGTCAAGAGTATAAACAAAATTCTTCGCAATGGGCGATAATATGACAATGAAAGTTATAAAATCCACATTAAGAACCGTAACCGTTATAGAAGTAGCGATACGAACACATGATACTTGACAGTATCGATTTCAAAATTGTAGAAAATAAATCTTGTGAAGTCCTTTGAAAATTCTTATATTATTCTTTTAAATTATTTTGAAATTCTGTTAAAATCGCTTAAAATTTTTTAAAAAGTTAATCTGAAATTTCATTTAAAAAAATATAACAAAATTCATATCTAAAAACAAAAAGATCGGTAAAAAAATTGAGATGAGAAGAAGAGACATTTTATTAATTTTTTTTCATTAGAAGCTATCTTTTTTAAGACCTGGAACAATGAGACATTATAATTGAGATATAATGTCAGTCAGTTGGTAATGAATTAGAAAACGTAGGGATATTGCGATGGATATATCGTTTAGATATTTCTTGTACGACGAATATCAGAGTGATCGACCCCACGGCTCTACCTTTTTGAATTTGTCTCTAAAATGTCTGGCTAACGAACTTGACCTTCATTTTAGGACACTAAAAGAATATACCAATCGGTCAATTCTTTCAAAAGTTCTCGTGCTCACAAACTAAAAATCTACAGACACCTTCGTAAATACATATTTTTTAGGTTCAGGGGGTGTAAAAAGCGTAAAACTTTTTTTCTGTATACGTGACTGAAATCTGATTACAAATATGAATATGATGTATATGAATAATAACATGAAAACGTCCTTGTTTACAGAGTAATTAATAAAAATAACGACTATGTAACATTTTAAATATTGTCGAGAAAAATATTTTTATTTTTAAATTATAGATATAGATATAATAATAGATATATAATTATATATATTATATATATAATATATATAGATATATAATTTACATTGTTTATATTAGGAATATTTATAAAAAAACTGGACGACTCCTATAATCACGAGATAATGTTAAAAATACGTGAATGGGTTTTAAATATTTGCTTGCAAATCATCTTATTAAAAAGCTAAATATAATTCAGTAAAAAATTAGCGTTACTAAATTTTGCAGTTACAAGACATATTAAGCTTAGGAAGATAACATTGTTTCATTAGAGTTAGATTAAAGTATTCATAAAGAAAACCAATACTATTGGAGTTTCTCTCTGCTATTGGAAATTACGTGAGAATATTTATACTCAAATATTTTCATAGAATGAAAGTGGAGTATTTTTCCGGATGCCCCTGTCGCAATCTGATGACTCAGTCTATCGTTTATCAAAGAACAATTTAAATACCTGGCGAATTTCTAAATGAAACAGCGTACGTGGCGCGGCATAAGAAATGGTGCTTAGCGAAAAAATCCACTAAATCTGTTAAAAACAGAAAATTAATTTTTAAGTCGCTAAGCTCCTTTCCTTATTCCACGCTACGTATAAATAAGCACTATGTACATTACCGGCAAAGCTCACAAACTTCCGAGAAGAAAGATATAAAAGCCCAAATAAAAAATAAAAACAAAGAATATGCAACAAATTTCTTTAAATTCCCATTGACCTCATCGTCAATAAATTTGGCAATTTGGATTCTGGACGTGTATTCAAATCGAAGGAGATTATTGTATGGAGACATACAAAATACCTGCTGGATAAAGTGAGATAGAAAATATTAAACGCGGTTCTTTAGAAGCAGGAGCAAGTGAGAAAACGTGAAAGGGGGGAGAGGTCGTTTAAATACGAGGAGAAGAGCGCGCGCTTGTTCAGTCCGGCGGGAACAGTACAAACCGATTCATCCGGATCATCAGGATTATCTAACATTTTAATTTTAAAGATCATAAACAATCAATAAAAAAGAGCCAAATTCAAGTGAAGTTTCGCCTTTATTGAAGGCGGCATGGTCCTGTCGCTCTAATTATCAGGACCGAAAATTAATAGGAATTTTAGACTCATTCCTAAAATTTTGTGTGTGATTGTGTCATGTACCAGTGATACTCTGTTATATTAATAAATTATACACAAGCCAAAAATACTGTTTCCGCAGAAACGACAACATGACCAACAGCATGAAACAGACTGTTATCAAGTAAGTTTCATGCACGTTTTTCCTCCGAACAACATAACACTCGAGAAAGATTACCGGCTCTTCATTTGTTTCTCTTTTTCATTATATCTCTGTTTTAAATATTTCCCATTTTTTTCTATATAATAGAATCAAAGTTATGCTGCCCATTTCTGCTTATTTATTATTCATTTTAAAGCAAGGAATTTTATGGAAATTAAATTACGTCTTTGCTTGAAATTCAGTACGAGTGATAAAAGTCAAACACGTTATATCATCCATGAAAACATTTCAGCATCATCCACTGACCGCGCATTTTTTTTTAAACAAAAAATACCTTACTAAATAAACTGTTTACATTTAACTTTAATTAAATCTCCGATGTTTAGTGAAAGTTTGTCAATACTGAGCCAGACGGAGCAGAAATGATGTTTTGCTGATTTCGTAATACATATAGCCTAAATGAAGGTGCGGTTAGCTTTTCGCCGAAAGATCATTCGCTTATTATCGAGAGAAACGTTGGATTCATCTCAGGTCGATTTACCAAAAGGTCGGGATGGAGAATCGTGGGAATGTTCGATCAAAGTATAAAAATATAGGTGCAGGTGCACGATTTGTTTGCCATTTAGAGATTTGCTAAATATACATTAAAAATCCAAAAATAAAATTTCGAAAAATTTCCTTATGCATTTTATTCCCATGAACCCTATATACTTTTAATGCCGGAGAGTTTTCCCATTATTATCAAACGTTAATAATTCAACGATTGAATCGTATACTCAACTTCACTGTTCTGTTTTTATCGGCAAAAATAAGTTTAGCTTTTTTCTGGGTAATTTAAACTTTATCATTTTATCATTCGCTTTAAATATCCCAAAGCATTCAAACTCTTTTTTCCTTCCAATTTTATGACTACGTTTTATTCATGCTTCGTCTTAAGATTAGGATATATCATTTCAGATTATATTAATGTACCAAGTTTAGATTTAACAGAAACTCGTGATTTCAATGCACGAGCTAGTCGACAACAAAACACGTTGCAGTCTTTCCAAGCGTTGATGTTACAAACTGTTCATCTACCATTAATGATGATTTTATGACTTTTTGAATCATCCATGATTAATATCTGAGTATAATAAGATTTAGGAAGATCTAAATTAATCCGAGGGTCATTGACATTTTATGTTCAGATCATTTGATGACTAGAGGATTCGATAGCACTTTCACGTGTTGTGCTCGATCATCCAGGAAAGGATAAATCGATTTATGTCATTCCTTTTGAGTCGATTTAAAAGCGAAACTTATATCGTGGTTAGAAAATTATAGATTCTCTTCTTATACTTAAAACCATCTTCATTTTATCTCAGTTAAGGAGAGAAAGGAAGAATATTGAACGCGATAATAATTCTAGCCTCCAAAATGACGTTAGAAACGATCTTATTGATTAACGACGATATTCTAATTGATAAGCGAGACTTCTATAGTGTGTTCTACCATTTGAGGTATTTTAAAAATAATTTCGGAAGTTATTTATAAAAATGATTCTAAAAAAAAAACGTTAAAATAATTTTGCTATTTAAAAAGAAATTCTCGTTTACAAGAAAGACTAGATTTATGAAGAATAAAAGGAGTACTTATTTATGCGAAAAAAAAGTGTTCCCAATATTGTGGGTTACTTTCTTTGATTGTTGACTCCCTTCAAAAGGTGGAACTTTCTTTCTAGAGTGTTTGCAACTCTCTCCCACTGTTAATTATTGTAATAACTGAATAAAGAGACGATAATTAAAAGTTTTAATAATAAACTAGGCCGAAACAGAATTTTTAAATTCATTTCCATGAGAAAATATTGCAATTTTCTTATCAAATGAAAGCTTTAAAGAATGAATGGAAAATATGGAGTATTTTCAGGTGTGTTTATAGCTTAGTTACGGAATATCTTCAGTTAATCATTCAGAACACTAATTTTCGAAAGTTGGAAATTATTGACCTGACAAAATATTTGATAAGAAATTATGAATATGTCGCACGTTCGAAGTTATTTTCATACGCCCTACTTTCTCTAACTTGAATCGTTTTTCTTATTAGTTATCAACTCTTTGATTTCGAATTTATTTTTATATTCAGTGTATCTTAATATTTAATAAATTTCATGTTTTTTATAGATCTTATCTCAAGGGAAGTGAGTTCATTGCCACGAGTTTAATTGGCACGAATACATAATTATTATCATTTTCTAGATTTTTGTCAATGAATGTGTAACGATTGTACGATTTTCTTCCGGGATGAATGAATTGAAGTTTATATTTTTGTATTACAAAAATGAGGTCACATCGATAAGATTCAAAATACTAAAAACTGAGAGGAAACTGTAATGAAATACTAATGGAATATTAATGACATGCCAGTATCGCAGATTTTACAAATGGAAACCAGTTTCCAAAGAATTCAAATGACACGTAGCGAGTTTATCCCTTCCTTGTGATGGGTCAATGATTGGATACCGCTACTCCACCGGCTTTATTTACGAAAATAACGGTGCCTCGTGATAAAGCCGGCGAGATGAACGGTCTATAGTTAATGCAGACAGGAGTTTATCGTTAAAAAGATATTAATAAATCAACAAGTTTTACGCTTCATGTTGTAAGTCTCCTTTCAAGAATCTTGTACTTGATCATGCCGGTGTGATTAAAATCACTACCATGATCCGATTATTTGCAATAATAAAGGTATGCGTAAATAAATATCATATATAAATAATTACTTCGTTCAGGTGCTTTTTCTTTTTACTATACAGCGATTTGAAATTCTTAGTTCGATTGTACTGTATTGCATTATGTCTAGCATCAAGTAGGTGATTAAACTCCACATGGTCATTGAGTCTATTATAATCGCAAGAATAATTAAGTTACCTCATACGGTATTCAAGTTTAATTTTATCGATACGCTTTATCTTCCGCTTGTTTACAAATACCTAAGCCAGTAGCATTTTTCATTATCTATTATTTTTTAATATTTTCCAAAATTTATTTAAAAAACAGTCTTAAGTTTCATTTAAGAAACAATATTTGTAAAATTTCAAATTGCATACAAGAAAATATTTTTTTTAGTGAGTAATATTATTGAGCGAATTTGTAGAGTGGTCGATAATTACTGCATTATACATAGTTTGAAATAAAATATCTTTATGGTGTAAGGAACGAATACTCACAATGCCTCTAATTTACTAAGGAAAAATTGCATAATCTGGTATTTAGTGAGATTCTGTGAAAACATTTCTTAGAATCCGAAAAGTAATAATTTATTGCTTTATCAAGAAAAAAATTTTTCTACAGCAATATTATAAGCGTCTTCATTATTTTTTCAAAATTATATACTTCTATTTTCTTATTCTAATGAATATAATAATTAAAGCACTTTTTTTAAACAAAGACGCGTTTAAATTTTTGCTTCACGAATTCACGATTCACGAATTGGCTTGACCTAAAAATTACGTTTCTGGTTATACGTCCTCCTTCTCTAGAAGTATGCATTTTTCGTTACGCGATCAAAATGACAATTGGATTCGAATAAAACTTGTATATCTCATTCTGATCGAAGGCTGTTTCTCGAATCCTTGACCGACGCAAGTTGTATTTGCGAGGTTGCTGAATCAGGAATTCAGAATATAAATTGCGATTACCTTCTGCTTGTCTTCTATGGCAACAGACAAACATAAATTATCTCATTGTCGGAGAAAAATGACAAAAGCCAAAACCTATATTTTCATCAAATTGATTTTCAAATTTTACTTGAAACAAAAATAAAATTTCAGCAACTATTTAATTTAGGTTGACAGGTCCTTGAAAACTATTCATTTGGTAGAATAAATTACGCGTGGTCAAGGCTTCAAAAATTAGTAATCCGTCAAATTAGAACTACTTGATAAATATTCCAGTTTTCAGCTGTTATGAACCAAAATTGAGGAAATATTCTTCATTTGCGAAGATTATCAGATCATATCTTCTAATTTACGGAAACGACAAACTCGCGTGACGTGCAATGTACATTTATGTTCATGACCTCTATTCGAAATTATGTCATTTACAGAATGGTGATACCGTTTTGAACAGTTTGTTAAAAAAATTTAAAGCAAGATTTATTTTGATTGAGAAAATGTAAGGGACATTTTTGAGTCTAACAAAGGAAAGTGTTAATGTGGTAGAAATAAAAAATATAAGAATAGTCTAAATAATCACCTGGGCTCACAAAGAGATATATGCTATATACAATGCACTTTTCGACCTTCAACCATTCTTTAATTATTAACCTTTTTTTTAAAGACAGAAGAAAATCTCTGCTTCAATTTTGAATACTTGTGTTATTTACAATAGATTACAAAATCGCAGTAAGAAGGAAAAAATAAATCAGCCGATTTCGTGAGAACCATTGAACTGAAAGATTAATCTTGGAAATATGATTACACCAAGGCTTATCGAAATTTTCGCAATCAGGTAGTCATGATTGCTGGAGCGATGAAGCGACAAATTCGGGGTCTCGTGCAAGGGCTAATTCTGTGTGGCAAGGGTAAATAATCGCGAAATCGCTCAACTTTCCTCGAAACACCTTCTGGAAGGGCAATTAATGTTTTATGATAGACACTTTAAAATAAATCTTCTAAGTATAATAAAAATCGCATATATTTCGGTCAGAACATAAATTTATGTCTTTAATGATAAAAGTACGAATATCCTCAATAATGAAAAATAAATATAAGTTTGGACATTAAATGATCAAGAACGAGTGAAATTTATTTCTTGCTGTCAGCTTATCCCAATCGAACCGCCTAGACGGGAATCAGGTTTTTTTCAAATTACTTTTCATGTATACTGGTTTTGCCGTCTCGATTGGATGGTTCTGGCCAGTTGTTTTACATTTTTCTTTTGATTTTATTAAAAGAAGTGGACATTAGACTCGGCACTTTCACGTAATCGCGAGAGTAATCGTTCTACTGCTTTAACAGTGCTGACTATATGATTTAATTTTCATTACAATTTTAGTGGTGAATAATTGTTTCTCTATTTCTCTATCGTTTATTTTGGTCAAGCTGATAAAAATAATGTGTCTATTGACTGATGTGCAGAACTTTACATGCATTCTTTAACTTTTCCACATTGACGTTTTTTCAAGGTATCTGTTCATTAGTTTTCATAACTAGATCGTAAAATAAGTCTTAAAACTTATTGAGCGAAGAATTAAATTAGTCATGAAGTTACAAGTGACTCGCAGTTAATTTCTTTTCCTTTAAGCGTCCTTAAATTTATTAGACAATTTATAAACTAATTTAAAAAAATTATATTCATATTTTGATATCAAGTCTCTTTATTTCACTTTATTATCCACTTTGAATTCTTATTGCTCACGCATTTCCACACGACATACAGAGCAATTTAAGTGGAATGACCACGTAGGATAACAAAGCTTTAGACGTGGACTTTCTAATGAAATAGGTGCATAAGAAATTGTCCAGTAACTTGTTTTCTTGAAGAAACACTCTCATGCACTTTAAGTTCCAGCTTCGAGGTCAATAGACTCATATAACTGCATTTCAAAGTCGGTTTTATTATCCAATCAATCGAACATGTGCCCGCAGCCGTGTTTATCCAGTTTAATTATTGAAGCTAGAAAACGCTCTAAGGAATTGTAATTTCCTTGTAAAACCCCCTTTATAATTATAAAAAGCAAAAAATTTCTTCTTCAGAAGATACACCTTGAAATTATTAAAATCATGTCAAGGGAAAAAGAAGCGACTTGAATATCTGAAGGAAAAATCAAATTCACTTTCTAAGGTTTCCAAGATAATATATTTTTAATTTGATCTGCAAGAGAAGATAATTTTAGCATTTCTGTTGAATTGAAGGTCAATACAGTAGAACTCATTTATACACCATTACTTTTTTTTCTTTCGCGTCTGAGAGCGACGGGATTGCATCATAATTATGTGATATAATGATTATTATATAGCTTTATGCATAATGAATCTTGGGAACCGTCTTGTTCAATCGCTTGACCGATTTTTATAAAAGATTCAAGAAAGGACATCGGTATTTATGAGAAAAGAACATTTATGAGAAAAATATTATTAATTATTCAAATTAATTTCCGAAGTTGGATGAATTGATGGTACTGCATTCAGTTTAAAAATGATCTTCCTTTGATTGATATTAACGGTATTGTTTAAACCTTATAATATAAACCGTGGGTCCTTGCATGTAAGAGCGGCTTACGTCTTTTGTTTGGTCTGAACAATTGAAGTGAACTATAAGTGACCTAGTTGCACATGAAACTCTGGTACATGAGTATAGCAGTTCAATGAAACATTATCATAGTGATTTCTCGATAAGAAACTATGCAAATTCAAGGTAGATGCCCTGTTACCAATTATATTTTAAATTAAAGACACTAAATCCAAGTTTAAACAAAAATTATTAGATGTAACCTCATCTAATATGGCTCACATATAGCATGTAAGATGTTTACTGAGAGAAGTAACCAACTAACCATGTTCATATTGTTCATCTCTTCAGGTCATGATTCACATAACGTGCTCTCAATTATTGGCTCGTAAACACATTTTCTATTACTCCTTGCCTCACTTATATTATTCGCCCATTGTTATTATTTACACACTACATACTTAGACTCAAGTCTATTTTGTCACAATTCTAGCTCTTGCTTCAGTTTATTTGCAACAAATGGTGATTTTCACGAGAATATGTATCACCGCAGAGGAAATGACATACGCTCTTCAGGTATAATCATTGGTTATGGTGAACCCACGATTTCCTCAAATCTCAATTGGGTTGTTACCGCAATGCATACACACGAGAATTAATCTTCCGCTATATCGCAAATCATGTAGTTGCATGACCTTACATAATAAAGTTGACCGAATAGTTGTGAAGGCGGTACGCGGCCAATGTGTCAGTTCGTAAACAACAGTCAATCCAATTATTCAAGTCAGTGTCCTTTCTCTTTCAATCAGTCACGTGCACCTTTCAAATATTGCATGAACAAAAAATGATTATTTATTTTACGCATTATTAAAAAAATCCCATTCCCTATGTCGAAATGAAGCCTAAAGTTGGATATTTTCTAACAATAAGTGAAATCTGTCCGGATTCATCCGGACATTAACTCTTTTTTGGCCATCAAATTTTTGTTTTACAAAGTTTTTTTGACTTTGAAAAAATATTGTGGCTTAACATGTTCAATCATCTATTTTTTTCTAAACCTGCTTGTCCTACTTTCCGAGTTTGAAGAAAAGAAAGATCGTTTTCAGTGTGAGTTAGATACGTTTCCCTGGTGCCTTATATTTGAAAGACATTACAGATATAATGGAAAGAGTTGTTCGTCTGGAAAAGTAGATGAAGATTCGTTGCATATAGATATGAAAGCAATAGGAGGGAGATTCCAAGGTTATCATTTATTTTCCTGCAATATGACGACTGTCATAAACTTTACAAACACTAATGGCGTTGCTTTTCCACACTCTCATATATATATAAGTAGAGTTTTATTACTGCAACGATAACTCACACCCGGTGTAATTTACGTATGCATTTCACTTTGAAGTTTAATATACACTATATAAGATCGATCCCTCTTCAAAAATTTTATGACCATATTTCCATTTTCAAATAAATTATTTCCTTTATGAAAATTCCTATTATTTCGAAGAATAATGATGGTAAATAATATTTTTATATTATTAAAAAAAATAGGGAGTTGTCCATATCATTACGTAATGTTTTTAGGGGTCGCAGATTCAAGAAAAACCATTATAGCCTTTTTATCATTTTTAAATCCATCTTAAAAATATTGTATTTAGAGCGAAGTTACTAATTGACAGTGCAGTAAGGGATTTTATTTACTATAATAACGTGAATTAGTAGTAATTTTTTAGTTTAACTTATTCTGAGTGTATAATTTTTGTAATTTGCGTTAAAAATTTGTTTTTATTTTCAGAAACCCTACTTGGTGGAAAAGGCGGACGGCTTTAGAACGTGGCTTAATTACGTCAACAGTAGCAGTCACATTAATAGGAATTGGTTTAGCAGTAGCCCTCGGTATCTTATCCCCAACCCCTGAAGATTGCAAAACCAAAACGCGTGAGTACCTGAATTGATAATTATTGCAAATTCATATTCGCCTATATTTATTTGCTTTAGATATTATACATCATTTTAAACTAAATATTTGTTTTATTTTTTTATAAAGTTTAACTAAATTTTAGATAGTGCTCTAGAGTTAGTTCGGTAATAATTGGTAATGAATTAATTTGATATTAGTTAGAAAATTAATGGATTAAAGTATTGGTTGCTGATAGCAATATTCAATTTGAATTGAATTTTCTCGTAATGCATTAGTAACAATAGTTTGGGCAAAAACAAACATCATAATTTAAGAATAAGATTTCTGAGATTTTGAATGTGAGTTATTAAACTCTCATTAATTTTTGAACCATCACCAAAGTTTTCAATGAGATTAAATCATCAAAACATCCTGTGTGTTATCACTTGCATGTCTGTGACATATTTTTCTGTGCCATATTTAAAGTTTGCACGCCATGTCTGTCCCTTTCTAAATCAAATTGGATATACCAATTTTTATTGATTTGAAATTTGAAATTCAAATCTGTTTTGAATCTTTTCCTTGCATTTGTGGAAACCATTTTCTTTTAAAAAGAGAAAGTTAAATAAATGGAAGCAATAAAATAAATGCTACTTTTGTTAAGTTATAGAGGAAATACATTAACTTTAAAAACCCAGAGAGATTATGCTTGGACATGTTTCAATCAACAAAAAATAATGTTTCTCACCGCATAATTTGTATTGTTGTAAAATTGTGAAGTGCTTATGAACGTCTTTACGCACCGCAGAATAAATGAGTGTTCTCAAACGCTTCTTTCGCAAGTTATAATACGCAAAGCCTATCTGAGTCACGGGAAGGAAATCGCATTTGTGCTCAATTTACGCTTCCACGTTAATTTTCCATTTCTGCAAAGATTGAATCAAAAATTCAAATTGTTAAGGTATTAAGAAAATGGTTGCCCTAGCAATGAAAGATTTAAAAAATTCAATAATATTCACTGATAATGATTTTTCTTATATTTGTTTTGTGTATTGTCTTAATGAATCATACAATGGAGGAATGTATAAAAAAGTTACTGTTTATCGTGGTTGTGCTGTCTAAAATATGTGTGGTCCATGAAAAAAGTGATTTAAGTTTTCAAATTTCTCTGTGTGAAAAGTATAATAATAAAAAAGTAGGGACACATTATGTTGCATATGTCTGTCAATATTTTCTTATTTACAAAGAAGTTTGTTTTTGCACTTGATGGTGAACCATGTTAACAATTAATTACTTAACAATTATGAGTATATAAGAAAAAATATGGCGTCATCTAACGCACTTGAAAATCACGCTTTATTTGCACCTGCATCTGCATCCGCATCCGTCTGTGTCTGTCCTGTGAGTAGTCCCACCAAAAATGGAGATGCTACCAGCATCAACTCAAGCTCTAAGAAGTAAAAAACCGCCAACAGGAACCACCACCGTAAATTCAAAATCAGATGCCATCAATGACATATGCCTAACACCTGGATGCATTCGTTCAGGTTCGTTAAATTATTTAAAAATCTAATCGTCTTAGGTTATTTCTCTTATTTTCCTATATAGAGTATCATAAAAATGATTTACAAATTGAAGTTTACTGAAGAATTGTAGTAAACAATCTGTAAATCAATATTATTTTATCCGACAGCTGTCAAGATCCTCGATTCCATTGACCCTGATGTAGAACCCTGTGACGACTTTTATCAATTTGCTTGTGGCCGGTTTTTGAAGACCACAATAATTCCTGATGACCGAACTTCTGTTACCGCCTTCATGACGATCAATGATAAACTTGAGGAACAATTGAGAATCAGCATCGAAGAGGAAATTCAACCAGATGAACCAAACGCATTCAAGCTTGCAAAGTGGTTGTATCAAGCTTGTGTGAACAAAAGTAAGTCCTTCTAAAATAAATTCCACTTTCGAATGATAATATCTCCAGTATTAAATATTAAATTAAAAAAAATATTTAATTAAAATTGTTTTTCAGCTGCGATTGAAGAAAGGGGCTTGACTCCGGCTAAAGACATGTTAACTGCTTATGGTGGCTGGCCCGTCGTAGAAGGAGATAAATGGGATGAAAAAAAATTTGAATGGAAGGAATCAGTCTATGAATTCAGAAAAGTAGGACTTTCAGTGGATTATTTTTTCGATTTCAGCGTAGGAATAGATATGAAGAATAGTACGCGACGAGTGCTTGATGTAAGTTACCTATTACTAAAGATAATATAATTATAGTTTATGTTAATTATTAATAGGTTAATTATTTCATAGGTTTTATTTAATTGGACATTTTTCAGATTGATCAAGCAACTCTCGGCCTGGCTCGTGAATATCTAATAAAAGGTTTCAGTGACAAAATCGTCATGGCCTATTATAGTTATATGGTCGACATTGCCGTTATTTTTGGTGCTGACCGAAAAAGAGCCAAAGCGGAATTAAAAGAATCTCTAGAGTTCGAAATGAAACTCGCGAATGTAATTATCTAACTATTTAAGAAACTTCAGAACTCCTTCTAAGAGATTTTCAATCTAGAATCTTACAATTTTTACCACTTCTACCATTTTTACCATTTTTAGATGTCTCTATCCAGCGAAGATCGACGAAACGGATCTGTTCTCTACAACCCAATGACTGTGAAAGAGCTTTCTGGAAATTACACGTCTATTCCCTGGCTGGAATACTTCAACAATATTATGCAGCCATTCGCCGAGATTGCCGAAGATGAATATGTAATAGTGAATGTGCCTTCCTACTTTAGAAAATTCGAGGTTTTGATGAAGGAAACCCCCAAGAGGGTTCAGGCCAATTACGCCTTGTGGAGAGCTCTTTCAAGTACTATCAATTTTCTCAATGAAGAAGTACGTAAGAGACAACTGGAGTACTCACATGCAGTTTACGGCAGAGCTGAAAGAGAACCCAGATGGAAGGAGTGTATTGGCGTAACTTCTGGAAGTCTCGGATTGGCCGTTGGTGCCCTCTACGTCAGGAAATATTTCGACGAAGATGCCAAACAAAGTGCAATCGAGATGGTGGCCCAAATTCGCCTGCAGTTCATGAACATGCTTAAGCAGGTAAACTAGGATCTGTTTAAGAGACATGCCAGAGTCGTTAGTCTCCCTTTGGGCTTCTGGTCTCGAAAAATCTTGATTAATTTTTGCTATGCATTTTATTTTTTATTCAGGTGGAGTGGATGGACGAAAAAACTAGACAAAGTGCTTTGGAAAAAGCTGATTCCATGAGCACCCACATTGCCTATCCAGATGAACTTCTTGACGATAAGAAACTTGAAGAATTCTATGAGAAACTGGAAATTACTCCGGATGATTATCTTCAAACAATTATGAACCTGACTCTTTTCGGGAGCAATTACTCTTTCAGTAGATTGAGAAAACCTGTGAATAAGTCAGACTGGGTCTCTCATGGCAGACCTGCTATTGTAAATGCCTTCTATTCTTCAATTGAGAACAGCATTCGTGAGTCCAATTATTTTTCTGCAAAAAATGTTGTTTAATTAAAAGATATATTCATTACTGTATCACTTGGCAGTTGGAATATTTGAATAACGATTTAAACTTTTCAGAATTTCCGGCTGGTATTCTACAAGGCACTTTTTACAGTAACGACCGACCTCGATACATGAATTACGGTGCAATTGGGTTTGTTATTGGACACGAAATCACTCACGGTTTCGATGATCAGGGTCGTCAATTTGATAAGCATGGAAATCTCGTAGAATGGTGGGAACCATCAACCAAAACAAAATATCTTGAAAAGGCTAAGTGTATTATTGAACAGTATGGAAATTATACTGCTAAAGAAGTTGGATTGAACGTAAGTTTGATTTTGTAGGTAAAAAGGTTTAAAATTGAAAGAGAGTCCGCTGGATTCTTGTGACATTTTTGAAAATTCAGTCATTAAACTAATTTACAAATATTAGGGCTTTCCTATGATTTTTCGTAATAACGGATAATAGGGCCGAATAAAAATGCTGAGAATGACGAATTATTTATTTAATGCATTATTTTTACAATTGTTGTGCTGCTTTAAGGAAAATGTTTACTTTGTTTCTTTTAAAAATTACGACAAGTTATGCAACTAAAAAGTAAGTGTCCTCTACTTCAAAACGAGGGAAATTCGATTTCAAACCACGCGGAATTCGTTATTTCCGTATTTAATAATTATGAATTTATGAATTGTGCTAAAATTAGTTGAACTGTTTTCAGTTGAATGGTGTCAATACACAAGGAGAAAACATCGCCGACAACGGAGGAATTAAAGAATCGTATCTCGCTTACCAAGAGTGGGTGAAACAAAATGGTCCCGAGCCCAGGTTGCCTGGACTAGATTATACACCATCCCAGCTTTTCTGGATCAGTGCAGCTCAAACTTGGTGTAGCAAATACAGGCCAGAGACTCTAAAAATCCGCATCACAACTGGAGTTCACAGTCCAGGAGAATTTAGAGTTCAAGGACCATTTTCCAACAGGCCAGAATTTTCGAAAGACTTTAAGTGTTCTGCAGGAAACACGATGAATCCTGACAAAAAGTGTTCCGTATGGTAAATCCATTATCGAAGCGAATATGCGTTCAATAAGGATATTTTTTTATTGCTTTTAAGGCATGACAGATTGTCTTAAAATTTTTTTATTCCGGCTCTCCATGTGATGGAGAATCGATTTTAAGGGCATGTGTTATTTAAATATGGAGCAAATTTAGATAACACGATTTTTTTCATAAAATAAAAATTCGGAGAAAACTGGGTTTATTTAAATATGCTCATATGGTAATTACACCATATGCTCTACAACTGCATAACTCCTCGAAAAATATTTTTAAATATTTAAATTATTCTTGTGATGTAATTCTTGTAATTCATGTAATTCAGAGGCAGCGGTGAGATTTCAAAAGAATGATAAATGAGATCCATATTACATTCTTATTAGAGAACGTATCCGATTTGTGTAAAATTTGACCCCTTTCCCCTCCGTTATTGTCAAATGTCCACGTTTGGTGACCTCCCTGAATGCGCAAAACATGTTTTTACGAATGTGTCTGTTTGCCTGCCTGTATGTCTGTCCGTAGATTTTTAGTTTGTGAAGCACGATAACCATATACTTAGTGTTCTAAATGATAAGGTCAAGTTTATTAGCCCGACGTTTTGGAGACAATTCCAAAAAGGCTGAGCATTTTGAAAGTACTCAGAAAGTCCAACAATTTATCCTTGTGACTTTTTCAATAAAAAAATGGTCAGACTTATAATATTTAAAAAATTCAAACAAAATAAATGAAAATTTTAAGTCAAACCATGCACGATATGAAAAAAAGCCATTTTAAATTTTAACAGATAAAATGATAATAAACATAATTATTGGCTTTAAAAAGATATATTTTGACCATTTTTTAACAGGGTAAGTAGTTTTTGTTTTCTTAATGGAAAATATTATTAAAAAATAAAAAATTCAATTTCCCCGCCAAATGATTGGCCTTCAAAAGACCTACAAATACTTCCCTTTTTCAGATACATAGTCAATCTTGTCAACTATTTAGTTGTATCTATTATAATATGGCAAACAGAACTCGAGCGCAAAGTTCAAGGTTTAAATGAGTTTTAAATCAAATATCGAGCGTAAGAATGTGTTCCTGAAAGTAGCCAGAGCCTTAAGTAAATTATTTCTCTTCATTTAAAACTAAACTAATTAAAACAAAAGAAAACAAATGAACGCAAAGCGCCACATATAATGAGAATGTGCATATGCAAAATTATTATTTATTTATTTTTTTTTTCGGGATTCGGTTGGCCTCTGAATTCTTCCCTTGCGTATCGACACTTGATTGGGTACGGTGCTTCATAAAGCAGATAAATGAGCATTGTAAATAGAAACAAGAAAGTAAAAGAATTTGTTAACCGATGATCTCGTTCAATAGCCGGATTGTATGTTGTAATATGTTTAGAATTTTTTCGAGAAATATTCGAATATTGTTGATAGTCTTTAAAAAATATTAACGTTTAGAACCGCTAATCGTTGAAACGTTTTTTTGCGAACATTTTTTTGCAATAATAAAATCATTATCATTCTGTATAATGAATTATTCCGCCGTCAGGTGGATTTAAGATTGCCAACGTGTGGATTAAAAGTTTTTTCATTTTACAGTTATATACATATCTGACGTAACGATCTTTATGGCAATTTTAGTTTTTTTAAGTGAATACGCCATTTCAACTGTTTGTATGTGGAATTCAACGTTACTGAGCGTTGTCGATATTATTAAAATAGTTCCCGTTTTCAAGTACTTAGAAAATGTAGTATTATTAAACGTTATGTGTTTATTCGAAAAAGTACCTCGTCTTCTCTTATAAGAAAATACCATACTCGAATATTTTCTGCGGAAATATTAAGATACTTTTTAAGACAAGGTTTTTTGTATAAAATCTTGCGAAGAAAATTAGCGCCACTTGGACGAAGAGATACAGGAAGATATCGAGTACGGTATCTCTACGATTGCTGTAATTCATATTTTTTTCAAAATAAATGTTATTGAAAAGCATTATTCCTATTCCTATAACAATAATTTAAGATCTACTAATCAAAGTATTCCAATCCTCAATTCGATTCCTTGTGTAAGTGTGCTTGACTTTCCTGTAGGGTTTAAATCAAATTGAATTTTGTATGTAAAATATAGCTAAAGCAGAACTTTTTAAATGTAGTTTAAAAAATAATATTATAAAGTTATTATTTTTTAAACTATCGACTTAAATTTTGCAATTCACTTCTTTGTATAAATATTGCAAAATTAGGAAAAATTTTAATCTTGAAAAGTATAAATCAGTTTAAAAAATGTTTGATTTCGAACAATTAATCTACAATATTGTATTATAAAATGTTACATTCTTTTATAATATTAGAAAAGGTAGGTACTAGGCAATCTAGATTATATATTATAGTCTTGTCTAGTTTATAAGTTACTAATAACACTAGAAAGATGTGATAGGAAATTTACGTAATTAGTTATATGGAGAATAAGAACCATTGTAGTTTAATTTTTACTACATTATTTTGCTAAATTATATTTTAATTAAATGAAATAATCTGCAAAAGTACTTGTTTATTTTTAAAATAGGTTTTCGATTCAGGAAGAAAATATATTAAAGTAACGTAAAAATTAATCTTTCAAAATTTATAAATTTAAGAATTACGTAACATTCTCTTAAATATTCGACATATTTCCAATTGAAAGTATTTGTTTTTTAGTCGAAGTCGCTTTTAGTTTTAATAGCCTGAAATAATTTTGATTTTTCTGTTGAGTTTTTATTCTGCTTCAAAATTTGTCTTTTAATTGGTTTTTGACCCAAACTTCATACGTACTAGATGTAACCGATTTCTTCATATAACTTGTCTCTGAACTACTTGAATTACATATTACATAAAAATCTGCCTACTTCCCAGATTTCGCACATTCTCATTGCACGTCGCGCTTCATTATACACTTCGCATTCTTATAGGTTGCGCGCTTGCGCCTTAACAACTATATACTTTTGTTTTAATTACTTTCGTATCAAATAAAGAGGAGAACTAATTTATTCAAGATCCTATCGATCTTAAGGAACACATTCTCATCTCATCAGGACACTCACGCTTGATATTTGATTTAAAACTCATATGAATCTCGCGCTTGAATCTCAGAATTTGTTGGTCTTTTGGAGGCCAATCATTTTTTTAACAATTAAAACGAAAAATATGTACTTATCCTAACAAAAAATGGACAAGATAGAATTTTTTTATCTTTTTAAAACCAATAATTATGTTTATTATCATTTTATCTGTTATCTCACCTTATTTCCCTTCAAAAAGCAATGTTTTTATTCTCTTGGCTTTTTTTATGTCGTGCATGGTTTGGCTTAAAATTTTCATTTTTTTTTGAATTTTCAAAATGTTATAAGTGTCTGACCATTTTTTTATCGACAAAAGTCACAAGTGTTGTGACTTTGATATTCTGAGTATTAAGAATAATCGTGCATATTATTTTTGCAAACTAAAAAAAAACGTCTCAAAAGTTTTCAATCGTGCTCACAAACTAAAAATCTACAAACATATTCGTTGAAACATGTTTTTCGGATTAAGGGGATCACTAAACATAGACATTTGACAAAACTGTGGGAGGGAGTAAATTTTACACAAATATACCAGCAATATCAATCGAGTTTAATGTATTTAAAGTATTATATTTAGAGAAATTTTTGTAGAATTATGATCCTGTTTGAAATATATATACCATAAGAAATACTTCTTGTTTGGAATCATCATGGAGATAAGACACAATAAAATTATTAAAATCTTTCGGAAATTCTCCTAAAAATTGAAACCAGGCAACCTTGTGGTCAGACTATTTCGATTCTCCTACGCCAGGTACAATTTTTTATTCACATCCGGTGATATTCGGTGTTTATTGAGATATTTCTTACTTATATCGGTAAAATTTGTAAATAACCTTATTTACCATTGCCAATTCAAATTTTTAAATTAATACGATCGCCTAATTTTTTTTATCACTCACAGTTGTGTTATTTTTGCTACAGAATCTTTCTTACGATCAATCTTCATTAGTAAAATAGTATCAAGTCGTTTACAAACTATTAAATTGTTATTAATCGACTAAATAAATAATAAAAATATTACTATGAATTAATAAATAATTTAATAAACGACTGGGTATTATTTTATATATTACTAATTTCTTACTAATTCAAATTTAAAGGACAGTTTCTGTCTTTCACCATTCTAGGAGATTTCCGTATTAAATTGACTATACCTTGAAAATCGAAAACGTGAGTATGTAATTTTATATCCTCTGTATCGAGTGGAGAAAGAACTATAATTTATATAGAGGCTCTAGAGACTTATGAATGCTTTTCTCGATTGAGGAATTCAGGCACGATTAGAGACTCTTTAAAGAAAAATAATTAAAACATTTAATTCTGTAATTAACTATGTTCTTCTACGACTCTTGGGCGGCGCTCGGGTTGATTTTTTCCAGGGTTCCAGAAATTTGTGAAGGTTTACTTGAACTTGAACACGAAAAACTTTCGTCAGCAGATCCAAAATTGTTTGAAGATAATTCGGAAATATTTTCGAAGCTCACGAAATTCTTCAATTTTTGCGGCGTGAAGAAACTCTTTGGAATAAATAATGTTGCTGCTCAATTTATTGCTCACACCCACTTAACAGCGTCTGTATAGAGATATCATTTAGAAATTTCTAAAAGATGTAGATTTATCTAAGATTTCAAAATTCCATAGTATAACTAATTATTCTATTTGTTTTTTTAGATAATCTACGTCACAACTGATAAACATATATCAAGGTCGAATGAACCGGTGTTACCTGGGTTGACATTATTTTTAGCTTCTTCCAAAACATTTCCATTGTTATTTTTTTCTCCTGAT
>JAUESI010000010.1:7270102-7287942 GCA_032275145.1 Synergus laeviventris
AAAAATAAAATAAAAGTTGATATTTTTAGTCTTTGAAGTGTGCCTTAATAAACAAATAAAAAATTATTTTTATAAGGATTACCGGCCGCCGTTCTACAAGACGTTTTCTTTGCTAAAGACCGTCCGGAATACTTAAATTATGGAGCGATTGGAACCATTATAGGACACGAAGTCGTTCACGCTTACGATAGTCTGGGTCGTCAATATGATCATAAAGGATTTCTGCGCAACTGGTGGTCTCCAGAAACTGAAAGAAGATATCTTGATAAAGTCGACTGTTTTATTTACCAGTATGGAAATTATACTGTGAAAGAACTTGGAAAGAATGTAAGTGGGACTGTAGTGTAAACATTTTTTTTTCTCTATCAAAGCTTTTTCAATGGCAAAGTTGGAATGGCCGAGGGTAGAATGTCAAGGGTTAAGTTAAAATTCAAAGGACAATTATCAAAGATCAAGGGTCAAAGGTCAAAGTAAAAATGTTGAGTAATATTTAATAAGAACCGGCGTAATTGAATTATTTTTAAGGATTAATAACATCTATTTAAAAAATCACTAGTTGAATTATATGAATTATATAAAAAAATATTTACTTCTAGGTGGACGGCGTCACTTCACAAGAAGAAAACATTGCAGACAACGGAGGACTTAGACAAGCGTACCTCGCCTACCAAGAGTGGGTGAGCCAAAATGGTCCCGAACGCAAGTTGCCTGGGCTAAAGTATACACCATCTCAGCTTTTCTGGATCAGTACAGCTTATATGTGGTGCAGCAAAGATAGACTAGAAAGTCTGAAACAGGACCTCAAGTTAGGACTTTACGTTCCATCGGAATTCAGAACCAACGGTGCTATGTCCAATTCAGAATACTTTGCGGCAGATTTTAAATGTCCCGTGGGCTCTAAGATGAATCCAAAGAAGAAATGTCATTTATGGTAACTTTTTTTAAAGAAAAAGTTCTTCGCTCTGTAAGGACATTTTTAATTACACAATAGTTGAATAAGTTTTTATAATTTTTATATAATTTAATCTAATTCAACTCTAGAAACAGAGGAAACTACGTTTTAAAAAAGTGTACGGTTGCATACCTATATGTGTGTATATATGTGTGTCTTATTACTTTTAGTTTTACGTTATAAAAAAATGGTTTCTTTCATGTTGATTTAATATTGTGCCCAAGAAATCAGTTTATGAGTATTTTACAGTCATTTTGCCGATGATATTTACGATCTTTAGAGACAGGCATTGAAGTCTAAATTAAAATATAAAATTAATTAAAATATTATAAGGTGTGCATGTAAGGTAATAAGTATATATATAAGTTCTAAGTGATTTTATTATTATTAATTATAATTTTGTATTAAAAACAGGGATCATCATTTTAATCAAAATAAATGTCTTAAAAATCGATCCTTCCAAAGAATTAACATATACATTTAAGAAAATGTTATATGTCTAGAGACAGGCATTGACGTTTGAATTAAAATGTAATATTATAATTAAAATATTATAATATGTATATTTTAAGGTATTAGTATAAATTCTAAGTGATTTTATTGTTATTAATTATATTTTTGTATTAACAACAGGGACCATCATTTTAATCAAAATAAATGACTTAAAAATCGCTCCTATACCAAAGAATTACATACACAGAAGAAAATATTTTATAGATTTCAAAAAACTTAGTCTATTCAACGAAATTATACATGTATGCGTTTCTTATTGCTCTTGTTTGTGAAAATAATGTAAGATCTTCATTATATGTATTTCTTCCACCTGATTTAAATAAACCTTATTCTAAATTTTAATTCAATAAATTTTTGTACAATTATTCAATTTATATTAAAAAATACTAAACATATTAAATATTTGTTATCTTATAATGATAGCTCTAACATAGCTCTAACTTAAGAAAAATGAAGTCATCTTTAAAAAAAGTGATGTAATGAAATGTTTCGAAAATGTCGCATAAATAATTTTTGTTGCAAACCTGATAAGCTTTTGAATGGCTAGACGTTGTATGAAGGAAAAGAAAATAATAAAAAGTATAAATTTAAATAAATATTCGCAATCAGTTAGCAGTAAAATTCTAAAATAAACTCAGATTTATTTAGCCATTTCATAAGTTTTATTTTACCTTAGGATGTAAAGTTACGTCACTCGCATTTCCTTATGTCTCTAATTAAATTATGTGCACAATATTAATGACGCGAAAACAATAGATTGTTCATACTTTTAGAAGTCGATGTTTCTAAATAATGAATTTGAAAGACTTCATCAAATATCTTGGAATTATTCTTTATTTTCTTTACTAAATTTTTTATATTGTACCTGCGCCAGATAAGAAATAATAAATCTTTCTCGGTTTCCTCTCTCTCACCCCTAAACAAGTAGGTTGTCTTTAATTTAATTACGTCATTTTAGAATGCCAGTTCTGCAAATAAATACTTTTTGAACTGTAAAATACAAATTTTAAACAGCTAATGGGTTATTTCTATTTTGCAAATTATTATTTTATGTACAAAGAGGAAAATATCATCCGAACCCGCAGATACTAAAAAACAGAGAAAGCAAACATAATAAACATTAATTTTTTTCGTGACCAATTTTATGACTAGAAGTTATGCTACTATTAAAATTGTTATTTTAAAAGATACAAATTCTCAATTTCATCATTGTGTTTGCAAATTCTGTACGAATTTTTTAAAAAGCATAAATAATTTTACAAGTTTGTCTTCATGTTTCTCGAAATCTCGAGAGTTTCGATAGGAACAAGAAAAAAAATCAAGATGAATATCTTTTTTCTTGGTAGTCGAGAAAAAAATTTTTTTTTTGTCGAATCTCGCTCGAATACGTCACTAAAATTACTTCAGTATTTATCATGTTTGCTCTTTTTATAGGGATGTGTTTTGTATATAAAGAGCACATATGGTACAATTCAATATTAGTCTCTAATTTCATAATCACTGAAGACATTCTTTAAGTTTAACAATACTCGGGGTAAATATTATCAAAATGCGAATTCCAATTTGCATTTTTCTCTTCTGCATTCTGCAGAATTGCGAAATTCTCAATGCCAAATCTTTGAAGATTCCCAAGGTTAAATCGCGTAAGTTTAATAAATGTCTGTAGTAATTTTAATTGAAAAATTCTGCTTTCTGAGCTATTATTCTGATCAATTTTACATTTGAAATATTATAGTAACGCCAGAACCAAGATCGAAGGCTGACATATGTTCAACTCCAGTATGCAAGGAAGCAGGTTCGTCAACTTATGTTTTGATGTAACTTTATTTAATGTAATCTCGAATCGGAATCGAGAACTACAAATTAATTTCGTTTGAATAAAAACTAATTTATTTATTTTAAAGCTTTCCAAATCTTGAACGATATGGATCCTAAAGTGGCACCCTGCGATAATTTTTATAAGTTCGCCTGTGGTAACTTTTTGAAGACTACAATAATTCCTAAATATGAAACATATGTCGACAAGTTCAGCCTCGCGAATAATAAACTTCAAGAACAATTGAGAAGCAGCCTCGAAGAAGAAGTTCAACCTAATGAATTAAAAGCAATTACCCTGGCCAAGAATCTTTATAAAGCTTGCATGAACACAGGTAAAGCATTCTAAAAAATAATATCCATTATAAATGGATTTATGGCCGCCTGAATATAATTTTCACATAATTCTGGTTTTTTCTGCAGATTCCATTCAGAAAAGAGGTTTGCAAACAGTGTTAGATGAAGTGAAAACAATAGGTGGTTGGCCTCTTCTGGAAGGAGCAACTTGGAAAGATGCTTTCTTCGAATGGAAAAAAGCTATCTATACGTTCCGAAAATTGGGATATTCAGCGGATTCGTTTTTTGCTTTCGGTGTTGGATATGATTTGTATGATTCCTCAAAGCGAGCGATTAATGTGTGTAATTATACTTCTTCAGAAAATTTAAGAAAAGAAAATTTCGACTTGATATTGTCTTTATATAAAATATTTTTCTCTTAGATTGACCAAACACCTCTTAGTCTGCCACGTTCAATTTTATTGAAAGGTTTAAATGATCCGTTCGTCAATGCTTACTACGATTATTTGGTCGACATTGCTGTTCTTTTTGGTGCTGATAAAGCCACAGCTAAGAAGGAAGTAAAGGAAGTTGTGGAGTTCGAAATTAACCTCGCCAATGTAAGTTTAGTACCTATCCTGTAACTTTCTAGAGATTTTTAGTGTAAACTGAAACTATAATTATATTTTAAATTTTAGATCTCTATACCAGATAATATCATGCGTGCTGTTCCAATGTCAATTGAAATGCTTTCAAAAAAATACAAGACTATCCCCTGGAAGACATTTTTCAACTCAATTCTCCCACCGAACATGCAGATTGATGATAGTGAAGTGATTGTTGTAAACGGACCCCTTTTCTTCAAAAGATTGGAGAAGCTGATGAGCGAAACTCCAAACAGGGTTAAGGCTAACTTCTTCATACAAAAGTCAGTTAATGAAAATATCGGTTATCTGACGGATAAAATTCGAGAACGACAAGAGAAATTCATCATACAAATTAATGGCGAAATTGTACAGCCACCAAGATGGAAGGAGTGTTTTGACGTGACCAGCCGAGGTCTAGGATTAAGTATCGCTGCTCTTTATGCCAGAAAATACTTAGAAAATAGTACCAAAGAAAATACAGTCAAAATGGTCAATAATATTATTAAACAATTTCAAAACATTATAAAAGAGGTGAGTCAATCAGTGTAAGGCTGAAGGTAAGATGCCACATAACAAATATTTATTTTGTCACGCGTTTTATTTTGAATATAGGTGGACTGGATGGACGCCAAGACAAAGAAGATTGCATTACAGAAAGCTGAAGCTCTTGACAGTCAAATTGCTTTTCCAGATGAACTTCTCGATGACCAGAAAGTTGAAGAATTGTACAATGGCTTAGTAATAACTCCTGAAAATTATCTTGCAGCCGCTACGAATTTGTCTCTTTTCCTGCAGAACAATTCCTTCAGCCTACTCAGGAAACCTGTGGATAGTTCGGATTGGAGCTTCTACAGTGGATCCACTTTTGTCCACGCTGCCTATCTCGTTGAACAGAACGCCATTTGTAAGTCGACTTTATTTTCAGAGATTTTAAAATCTCGAAGTATTAAAATGATTAGTAATAAAATAAAGTTTTCAATTATTTTTAATAGACGCTTCGGCTGGAATTCTACGAGATGTTTTCTATAACAGTTTGAGACCTCAGTATATGAACTTCGGTGCGATTGGATCCATTTTGGCACACGAAATAACTTATGCTTTTGGTGTGGAGGGTGGCCAATTTGATAAAGACGGAAATACCAAGTCATGGTGGACTAAAAAAACAAAACAAGGATATGCTGCTAAGGCTCAATGCATGATTGATCAGTATGGAAGTTATACTTCTAACGAAGTCGGGTTAAAAGTAAGTATAAGGGTCCTTTGAAAGAAAATTTGTGACATTTTTGTTTTAGCGCGGGAGTAAAAATTATTGAACTATTTTCAGTTGGACGGTTACAATACGCAAGTGGAAAATATTGCATACAACGGAGGCATCAAAGCATCCTACCAAGCTTATCAAGAATATGTGAGACAAAAAGGTCCCGAACCCACTTTGGATGGATTAAAGTATACACCATCACAGCTTTTCTGGATAAGTGCAGCTCAAACATGGTGCACTAAACACAGTCCAGAGGAATTGAAATTCACCATGATGTCTGACATTCACAGTCCTGCAGAATTCAGAATTCTGGGCGCGCTTTCCAACAGGCCTGAATTCGCAAAAGACTTTAATTGTCCTGTGAACTCCAATATGAATCCAGACAAGAAGTGTTCTGTATGGTAAATTATTTCTTGAAATAAATAATAAAGAATTTTTCAATGAAATACTTGAAAAATGAATTAACGGCGTTTCTATAATTAAAATTTAACGTTGAAAAAATATATTCAATTATGATTTATCCAATGAGCATTTTAAAAAATTAAAAATTAAAATATCACTGCCCTGTAAATAAACATTTTTTTTATGCGAATAAGATGGCACCTAGTGTTTTATGCTGAACACGTCTTTTTTAGCCGTTTTTGAAACATGTAGTGCTGAACCATGACGTGCTACAAACTTCGCAAGGAGATTTGTGAAAAGACGGAGTCTGAAGGCAAAATAACTTAGTTTTATTTTTTAAATTATCGAGTGCTAACGTCAAAATTCAATTTCCTCGACAAATATTAGAAATAGACACCTTTTCCCTATCAACCACTCCTTAATGGTAAAATCGTCCGTACTGAGAAAGCTAGAGCCGAAAAAGAATTGAGGGACTCCCTTGAATTAGAAATGAAACTTGGCAATAAGCCTACGAAATCCTTAAATAGGTTCAATAAGAGTATCTTCTATATCCTACAGATATCTCTGTCGAAAATACAAATGCGCAATGTTACCATCCTCTACAACCCAATATCAGTAAAGGAGCTCTCAGTAAAATATCCAAACATCCCCTGAAAAGAATGTTTCAATAACATTTTCAAACCGATGGTTTAAATTAAGGACGATAATTTAGTGGTAGTCCATGTCCTAGTTTCTTTGGAAAATACGAAAAGCTGATGCAGTTGGTACGAAAGAGGAAATAATTTTTAATTATTTGCGTTTCATCATGGTCCGATCGCGATTCGAGTTTCATGATTACAATTTAAAATACTAAATTCATATTTCAGTTTTTTATTTTCTTCATATCCCCTAAGATACATATATACAACCGATAGATATCCTTACGATGATTATAATTGTAAATTCTTCTCAAAAAAAAAAAGAGAAAAAAAGTCCTGAAATATAGATCAAAACGTAAAATTAAATGATAATGAAAAACTCTCTATCAACTGATTCCTGGAGCTGTTTAATTATTTTGTGCTGGAGGCTTGGACCAGTCTACATTCAAAATAAGATGGTCATATCCGTAACCATTTAATGTCGCAATAGCTTTAGCCGCTTCAGCCCTATATTTAAAGTGGACATAAGCGAATCCTTTGCACACGTTACTTGGCTTCTCCTTGGCCAGGTAGAGTTTCTGAATGGCTCCGAATGGTTTGACCAATTCTTCCAAATCGTAATCGGTTGTGCTTTCAGACAGATTAGAAATTCTAATGGCTGTGGTGTCGTCACGTCGCTGCATCTGCATAGAATCACCACGTTTGTTTGCTCCATCTCGCATGCTTGGAGGAACGTATTTACTTCCCTGGGGCTTTCCTATGTCAGCCAAGGAAGTCGCATTAGCAGTATTCATCAGTGGCTTCTTATCATCTGGAAGTTTGCCTGAAATTGCAAACATAAATTAAAACATGGAATAACCAATATTCTTTCGTTTGTCAAAAAATAGTATAAACTTATAAGTAATTTACCTCCACTCAGAACAGTATCTTTATAAGGACACTTTGTCGTCCAATGGTCTCCATTGCAATTACGGCACTTGACCACACCCTTTTCTCCCATGGTTTTCAACTTATCAAGCGAGTCCTCTTCGACCTTATTGTCCTCTTCCTTACTCGAGATGAACTGCATGAAGACATCTTCAGCAATGACAGTAGTCGCAGGATTTGGCCCAGGTCGATCATCACTTGAGTCTCCAAATTTGTGCCAGTTTTTACGAGCGGCAATAGTTTTTGAAACGATTCGCTTTTCAACCTTATAGGTGCGAACTACTTTGACCTTCTTATTATCTTCGTTTAGTTTATATTCTGTTACAATTTTGAACCCATTTTCATACACTTCAGAGGGTGGTAGTAAAGTGGTTCCTCCCTCTTCTTCAACTTCATCAGCCCAGCTGGATTTTACTTCAAAGGCTGCTGGCATTTCTAGGAAATAAAAATGAAATTTAATTTCACAAGAATATTCATAAATATTGAGATAAAAGCTTCTTTTCATGATTGATCATTCTAGGTGAAATTAATTTAATACATCAAGTGCCATTTGCAAATATTAAAGTTTGAATACAATTCTATTCTAAATTATACACTTATTGATTAAATTCATTAACAATTTTTAGAATAATAATGAACAACAAGTTGTAAAACATAAAATTAAAATTAAGGAGTTATAAGATTTCTCTGTTTTATCTTGTTCATTAAACAATGTTTAAAAAAATTTGTTTCTCGTTTATAAGAATGATTCTCTTAGAAAATTAATAACGAAGGTTACAACAAGTAATTAATACGAAGATATTTGGATGTTTTAAACAAAATAGACAATTGTATTACTCTTAAAACATAGTAGAAAAGTTTCAACAACTTTGTCGTAGTTAATGTTACTCTTAGAAATTGACCACTGACGATGTGATTCGAAAAAGTAAGGTTACGAAGCCGCACGTGTATGCCTTCTTCTAAGCTCCACATATTTTCTACAAAATGGATTGAACGTGAAAAGTAATAAAAAGTGAAAATTCTTTGAAATAAGCATTCTATGTCTTTATTGGAAAATATGTGGGAAATTAGGAAAAAAAGGTACAGCATTGACAGGCTGTGAACACATATGCATGCAAAGTAATTACGTCAAAATGTAATTACCGATTTCTGTTCGTCTTTCTACTTGTGCATTACACTCACTCTGGGAAAACTTTTTATATTGACGTACAAAAAATTTATATTTGGCAGTTTGGCAAAATCATTTGCATTAAAATTCAGTCCTGATGCATCCCGATATGTAGAGAAGAGCATGCGCGGGCCACGGAAATTAGATCAGGTTAGGTTTGGGTTAGGTAGTCGTGCGCATGTCGTGCGCCATGTTGGCGACACTAATCTAATGTTTAATCATCTCTGGTTTAATTTGGTTTAATCAGATATTAATGGATTAATGATAATGTTTAAATAAAATAAATTATAATCTCTTAGAATTATATTAGTTTTTATTTTAAATTCGAGTTTTTGTACATTTTATGTCTTTTTATGTCTCCTGTGCATCAAAATATTTAGATAAATTGATCAATTTTAAATAACGCGCTAAATATTATGTTGCCATCTTTTCGACTTTCTTTATCAGAATTATCAGCGCGCCTGGTGGCCACATTGTACATGAGTTTTCCGCAAAACATGGCGGCGGCGAATAGCTTTGTGGAATATTTTTGTACAGAATAATAATGTTTTTATTATTCAAAGAAAACCGCTAATAAATTAACGCGGAGAAAAAGAAATTGAAAAGTAGTGTTTGATTGTGCGACAGAGAGTTACATTCATAAAAATGGACCAGGCACCAACAGGTAATCATTTGAATGCTTATGCCGGGCTTCATTCTTGTGCGTGGTTTATGTACAACCCTACGATAATCAAATCAATTTTCCCTATGATTACACTTTTATGGACGTCAGAATTTTTACTGATTTCTTTCGCCTGCTTTTATTATTTAATTAAATATAAATTTCCTGTAAATATTTGCTATAAACCAATTCCATCACTATGAGGTTATGTGAACCCCTGAGGGTACAGAGGTGGGTAGGCGGTAGATGCGTTTTTCAGAGCTTTTCTTATTTCTTTTTAAACAATTATTCCATAATTAAAATTTTAAAATTTTGTCTTATAGACAAATTTTAGTATCATATAATTTGTATTATTTGAGAGCTTTTTACTATTTGGTGATAAAGACATACTGCATTTACATTTGCATTTTTTTTCGAACAATCTTTGGTTTAATTTTAATCAATAAAATTCATTTGCCCAATAAAAATAATTGCAGTACTTTTATTTTGCATGAATTTTTTTTCACGATGGTTCTTTCAATGTACCATTATGGCTAAGATAAAAATATAATTTATAATAACTTCAGAAGAATCAATATATAAACTATTTTCTTTTTACATTAATTTAGTAACATAAAAAATGTTCTTTATTCAGATATTTATTAAAAATTATAAAACCGGCGATAGTTTAATTAATAATTATAGTCGTGACTACTATATTTAGACATTATAAATATTACTATGATTTACAGTGTTCCCTATTCTTTTTGAAATTGAGCTACTGTACCAATATGATCCCTATATTTTACAGTTTGAGGGTGAAAAAATAATTTAATATACCTAGATATTTAAGATTTTAGGTAAAGCATATATAGCATTCTACTATTTATGAGGTATTTCTGTGCTTGTAAGTTTGATAATAAATTCCGTTGTCAGTATACATGCCCTTCCATTATTTTGTTTTTCTTGAACACACAGATACAGAGCTTCGCAAAATAATTGACAAACTCGCCCAGTTTGTCGCTCGCAATGGACCCGAGTTCGAGCAGATGACGAAAAATAAGCAGAAGGACAACCCCAAATTTGGTTTCCTGTTCGGCGGAGAGTACTTCAACTACTATCAGTACAAAGTTACGACAGAGCAAGCCAGTAAGTGGGAAAACACCCCTTAACAGCTACAACAATTGAAATCCATAAAGGACAATGTTCGTGCGAGGAGCAAGGATTGCGGTTCAAAGCGATATGGAAAGACAACGCGCACGTAAAAATATACAGTTAATGGATATTCAAGAAGATATTTCCAAAATCTTGAAATCATGGTTGAGAACGATGACTGCGATCTTTGGATGAAATAGTCAATCTCATATCCATAGTCTTATCCAAAGTTAGCTATCGCAAAACCCATTTAATTTTTACTTTAATCAGGGAGATAGTATTTTAATAAGCTCTTTAATTTACATAACAAGTTTCTCATTATTATCGGTACAAGATTTAAAATCAGAGATCTAAAATCCAAGATACGAAATTCATGAGTCAGTTTACATTTTCAATATCGCGTGATATCTTTAAACCCTGTTCAATAATCCACCGTCATTCGTTTACAGTTTTAAAGCAAAAAGGAACAAATCCAATGCAAAATGCAGACCCACGTTTAAACGTTTCGCAGCAGCAGCAAGCGGTAGCACCCATCTCACAGCTGAATAACGTCGCTCTAGTGCCAGCCATAAACGCTCAAAACAATGGGCTAAGTCAAGTTGTGGGAATCGGGTCGGTTGGAACACCTAGTGCAGTTTTAGCTGGCACAATTGGAGGACCAGCAGGCACCGTTCCGCCTATGGGACCAGCAACAATTGGAAACGCTTCCCTGGCCGGGGTCACATCAGGAGTTAACATCAACGGACCGCCAGGTTGGCTCCAAAACGAGCTGGCGAGTCTTCAGTCTCAGCAAAGTACTCTTCAGGAACAAGTCAGACAATCGGAGCAGAATTTGGCTGCACAACATGCTGCATTGATGGCACAGCAGCAGGGCAGAGTTGAAGATGCTGTGAGGCAAGCACAGGAAACTGATCTACAGAACAGTGCTCAGAGCACCAATACAGACCTACCTGCCTTTGATGCAGTCTTGAAACCGATCATCGATAGTTGTACGAAAGAGAGTATTAGTACTGGGAAGGCTTGGATTCTACAGAATTCGATCACTCTAGAAAGCAACCAAGTTATCGCTGACCATTTGCTAAAGAAGTAAGTCTAAATTTCAGTGTATTTTATTTTAAGTCCACTTGGGATCATTTTAACGCGGGAATATTAATGAAGAACTAGAATTTTTTCAATCTTAGTAAAAATTATTTTCTTCATATTCTTTATTAAGATCATTGTCGTTATTTATGCGTTATAGATAAGCTTGGTAAATTTTCTTAGATAAGGTTGGTAAATAACCATTTCAAATCTTATCTGAAGTTCCTTTTTTGAACGTATGAAAATCTTGTTACACATAATGTTAGGCCTAACTAAATAATGGATAATAATAAGTGATACGATAACTCCCACAAGTAAAAGTTATGGCGAATGGCAATACGGAAAAATATAAATGATTGTACAATCCGGGTAAAATGAAAAGTATCGCAAGTGGATTTTGGTGTATATTTAGCGCCTTAAGTTTGCTTATCTGCTTGATGGTCTTATAAATAAATATCTATTATAGAGTCATTCAGGGAGCCGTATTCAGCCAAAAGTTGCACATTGTCTACTTAGTAAACGATGTCCTCCATCACTGGTAAGATCATTAACATTATTTTTATTCTCATTTTACTCAAGTCAATAAAGTCTACTTTTTGCTATTTTCTGTAACCCAAGTTGTATGTGTTCTAAATATTCCTTTTGATAACGCTTTACAAAATGAAGCTTACGAATCTCCCTTAGCGCTAGAAAAAAATCTATGGAACTGCGCAAAGCAATGGAGAGCGTAGTGGTCCCAATGTTTTGTAACGCCTCCTTAGCCGCTTCTGAAGAGCAGGTTAATAAGTTGAACAAGCTCCTGAGTCTTTGGGAGTCGAAAAATAACTATTTCGACAAGGGAATCATTGAGAAATTGAAGCAACCGAGCACATCGTGGTCGGAATACCAAGCCGGATTAGTAGCTCAGTATGCAAGTGCGATAACTCCCATTACAACCTCGACAAAACAAACGTTCGACAACTACCAGGCTCAGCATCAAGCGTTTGTGAATCATGCCTTGAGGCAGATTCAAACTATAGAACAACAAAAAATTGCTATTGATCAGCAACTTAAGGCTCCACCTCCTCCACCTCCAGCATTGGTAATGATCTATTAGATATTATTTATATTTCAATTTAATTGCTTTATCTAATTAATATACTTCCTTTGATTTTCTTTTAGAATCAACCAAATATAGCTATTCCACCTAGTATTCCTGGGGCTCCACCATTAAGTGGAGACTTGAATTTTACTCAACCTCCTCCAGGGTGGGGAGCTCCATCATCTGCAGATCCTCCTCCTTTTACAACTGTACCTCTGCCAGACTTTTCTAAACCACCACCTGGTTTTGGACCTCCACCTCTGATCCATGAACCTTCTGTGGAGGACTTGTTGCCCAGCATGCCCTATTTTGAGTTACCTGCCGGTTTAATGGTACCTTTGATTAAATTAGAAGACGGAGAGTACAGACCACTTGATCCAGATGCTATTAGGTTGCCTCCTCCAGCTCCACCTAGCGATCGATTAGTCGCTGCAGTTGAGGCATTTTACGCTCCACCTAATCATGATTCTCCCAGAGATAGGTAAGAAAAACTAAACAGATCTACTGATTTTTTCTGTCAGAACTCATGATTTGGATTAGATATGTAATTATAATTTATCCTTTCGTATTTCAGTGATGGCTGGGAGAAATTAGGTTTATATGAATACTTTAAGGCAAAGAATGCATCGCGTAAACGAAAAGAGGAAGATATTAGTGCAGGCGTAAGAGAAAAGACGAGATCACCCTCGCCAATCTTAAGGCCGCGATCGAAAAGTCCGAGTCCACCAAAGAAACGATACAGGAGTA
Organism: Synergus laeviventris; assembly: GCA_032275145.1. Classification (NCBI taxonomy): domain Eukaryota; kingdom Metazoa; phylum Arthropoda; class Insecta; order Hymenoptera; family Cynipidae; genus Synergus; species Synergus laeviventris. The sequence continues at coordinate 7,283,402 of JAUESI010000010.1, forward strand.
AATCAAGGAGCAGGTCCAGGTCGAGGTCAAGAGGAAGAAGTAGATCAAGATCTCCGACGTCAAATCACAGACGTAATAATCGAAATGCTAACCACAACAGCAGGAGTAAAAGAAGACGGAATAGCAATAAGGAAAGAAGTCCGGAGAGAAGAGACAGACAGGATCATAGTCCAACGCCACCTAGTTTTCTGTAAGCACTAACGTTTTTAGATGTATGTTTCTTAAAAAAAAGAATAGCTTCCTCATTTGATCATTAGAATTAAAATGAATTTTCTTTCATTTTCTATTTTTTTCAGAGGTTCCACTTACAGTAGAGGACCCCAAGAAGCCAGTATAGATGAAAGTAATAAAGGCCACCAGTTAATGAAGAAGATGGGATGGGGTGGTGCAGGATTAGGAGTCAATGAACAGGGCATCGAGGCTCCCATTTCTGGAGGTGAAATCAGGGATAGAAACGATCAGTACAAAGGAGTGGGCATCAACTTAAACGATCCTTACGAGAATTTTCGGAAGAGCAAGGGTCAGGCTTTCATCACGAGGATGAAAGCCAGAGCGGAGGAACGAGCTGAAGAAAGAGGCGACTGAAGTTGGTTATACAGAACACTAAATTATTGAACTTCGTTAACTACGGCTCCACCTTTTTTGTGCAAAGTGTTGAACAACTCGTAAGTAGATAAATTCTCATGAGTTTATTGTTTAAAGAGAATTACCTCAAGTGGAAGATATTCCAATGGTTCTTCCATTTTTAATTTAATGGAATCGATGAGCACTATTTTATCAAACAATATACTCAAGACACAAGTCGAACATTTAAAAAAATTATTTTCATACTTCATCTTGTGAACACGTTACTTCTATTCCTAAACATCAAATTGTCAAAGGCTTTGAATGAAATTATTTAATCTGTATCGTAATTTAAAGACGGTTATTGACATTTTAAAATAATTCATAGGACTCGAAATTTATTCAATTGGTATGAAATTGAGATCTTCCAAACGCTGAAACCGTCTGATTATACAGAGTATAGATAGAACGATCATTTGCGATAGAGCTAATGAGTATGTAAAATTTAAATACTTATCATTTATGAAATAATGACGATTCGAAAATAAAAACTGTACATTTGATATAACAAAAGCCTTCGTTTCTTGATTTCCTGATAGAGATAAGAAATTTTATCTTGTTTTCTTGTCGGTTTATAGTGAAGGGATATTAAGTTAGTGGGAGGCACGTTTACTTTGGACTTTTGAAACCATTATGTTCGTATTTTTGAAGACGTCGAAACTCGATATCTTATTTATACGCACGGGTCGAGTAAATCATCTTTCATCGAACGTCACGTGCATTTGCGTTCCAGAATAATATATAAGGACAGACGCAGCAACTGCGGAAGAATGTACTGCACGTCTGTAAGCCTTTTAATCATACTCGACTTATGAACCCCCCTGGTGAGAACTGATAGTCTAACTGAATAAATCCACTCTGAAACCGGTTCAGATGCGATAACACCGAGTTTTCGACTTGTAAACATTATGGAATAGTGTACACAATGTGTTGTTTCTGATGCTGCAAATGTCGATTTAGCCGCTTCGGATAATTGACAATAATGATGATGGAGAATGTCTGACCTTTGATTTATGGCAAGATGCTAATTTTTGGCTCAATATAATTTTTTCATGTTCAATGCTCTCAAATAATATTTTTAAATGTCCAATGCAGGCCTCACAGACTGGTTCCAATATCCTCTACTGTACCCTATATTCGGTTGAGGTCCTTAATGTCCCTTTTTTCAAAATTTGTTCGCTAAAGTACCCTATTTTCAGTCAGTAGTGTAAAATTTTCTTTAGATTTGTACAAAATCGGTAAATTACAAGGAAGAATTCCTCTTTTTTTCCTTGTTTTTCAAAAATTTTATTTTTTCTCGTCATTTTTCTATTCCTATAAAATTTTCATATTTAGTTGATAATCAATCTTTTTAAGTAAATAGCAAAATATTCTGTTAAAAGTGGACTTTTTGTGATGAAAATTAATTTTTTTCGTTGAAAATTCACTATTTTAGGTAAAAAATAAACTATTTGTTTTGTAAATTTATACTTTTTCGTTGGAAATTTAAATAAGGAATTCCATATTTTTAATATTTTGATATCTTTTTAGGTATTAGTATTTTAGGTCTAACAACCGATATATTTTCTGCTAATTTCAAAATTGCCTAATTTTTTCATTAAAAAAAGGTATTCTTTGTCCTCTTTGAGCTTCAAATAAGTATCCTATGAGCGACAAAAAAGTTCCCTTTGCATTCTATTTTCTTTCCATAAGGACTGTGAGGCCTGCAAATGCTTGAAAGATATTGTGTCAGGTCGAATTGTTTCCGAGCAAATCTCGTATGCCACTTATTCATCCGTAGGAATTTAATTTTACTCTGAGATTCATCCACGATTTTCGACTATATCTCTTAATAATTTATTATTTTTCATTACAAAGTTAATTTACATCCTTCTTGTGTTCAAGCGGAACGTGTGAACGTGATAACAAAAATAAACGGCGAAATGTCATTGAGCTTTGGAAAAGAGTAGCCAAGACCAGTCTATCAGAAACTCACGTTTTTGCAACATAATCTCTTTCTTATCGTTTTACTGAAGCGCCGTATATTCAAAATACAAATTACGTTACGAGACAAACGTGTAATACGTTAAATACAAACGTGACTTATCGACAAAGTATGAGAGATAAATGCATGGTAATTACATGCAAAGTTCCAGCAGGAAATGATAATAAATGGGCTAAAGTATGTAAATATCGAAGGATCAATGAAACCAACCATATAAATTATTTGTAGTTAGATTATATAATTATTTATATATTAATTGTATGTAAGGATCTGAAAATTAATTTTACTACTCGTTTTTCAGTATTGCTTCATAGAGTCTGACTCACGATCAGAATAATAACAGTACCATTCATTCGTGCAAACTAAAGGCGTGAAGCTTGTCACAATGCCATTATAGCTTCCAGAAAGGCAACAGGAAGTCTCATTGCGAAATTGAGATACTCATTTCCGACTGTAATGTATTCACAATTGCACTTTAGGTTTCCAATTGAAAAATTGCTATTCTGATCATTTTAGTTTTAAATCTGGATCTTAATCCCACCTTGATAATGTTAGAGAATCGTCTATTAATTTCATTGGATTTTGAATCGATCTGTATCTTCATCTAATCGATTATTTAAAAAGTTAAATATTTTAAGAGTCTGAAAATCTGTTTCTAGGATAGTGGAAAAGTGATTTTCTTACTGCATTTGACAACGCATAAATGCCCTTATAAAGTCACATACGACATGCGATCGTTTTGCCTTAACGTATTGCAACATGTTACCGAGTAGAATTACAAGACTCGCATCTACAAGCATAATTCAAGTACGTATTTACTGACGAAGTTAGTACAAAATATAGGTATAGGTACATTTTATTATATCGATTCATAATACTAGGCAATTTTATTTTTTTCTCTCACGTGCAAACGTCACTGCCGACAAAAACAACTTAATCTATCATCTTCAAGACACCTATTTTCTTCTCGGGTCGTTGTTTGTCTAGCAGTTTAATAATTTCAAATGCAAATTTCTACTTGCGTTTTTATTTGAACCTTTGAACTAAAAATATTTGTATAAACTGACATATCCATAATTTTTTATTTCCTCTTCATGATTGATGGACAGGAAATTATCTATTTAAAAAAATAATATTGACTACTTTCTATTAAAGCTGAAGAGCTATTTTTCTTTTTTTTTTTATTAAATAAATGGATAACTAAAAAGTAAGGAAATCAGAACTTGGTGGAAAAAATCTCGATTTAATTCGTCTCAAGTGAAATTGAGTTGGCGTGCACATGATTACGTTATTTTATAATTATAATCCGGCTTCGCAAAATCGAGATCTCGGTCGAATTCCTTTCGAACGATGTGTACACAAATAATGTGCTCGAGTGTGTGCATGTTTCGACCGGAAGTCCATCTTTAGAGACTTGCTTTAAATAGATTAATGTTCTGTGTCTCGTCGTCCGGTCAACAAGTAAATTTTTTTGTTTTGTTAGACGGCAGAAATAAAATATATTTAAATTAAACAAAAAGGAGTCTTCAGTTTTACAGATAAGGAAAGGAAGAATTAGGATAAAGTTATTTATTCCTTCAAGGGGAATAATTTATCCCTGCTTTGACATTAATTTATTAGTCAAGCTAATAAATAAGACTAAGTTCAGGGAAAACTAGGTTTTTTATTATAGGTAATATAAAATTAAGGTAAACATTAGATAGGATTTTTTCTTCTGTGAAGACAGTGATCCTAGAAAATGTTATTCCATGTGGACTTTAGATTTTTAAATTGTCCGGTTAACCTCGATTTCTTCTCGAAACGTGTAATTATAGACTGACTTTATGACTCGGATTTTACTGCAGGCGATGTGATAATAACACTATAACCATTAAATGCCTTTTAAAGACTTAGTTAAAAATATTGTGTTTTGAAAACAGTTGTAAAAGAAGCT